>PITA01004699.1:0-120267 GCA_004023965.1 Spilogale gracilis
ATAGGATGGCTGGGTTGTGGGAAAAAAAAATGAAAACCCCAGGCCCAAAATCACATCACCTAGATTAAGGCTCTAAGTCAGGAAACCAAAACTTAATACCCAACCTAACTAGTTTCAAGCCCCAGAAATATAACCTTTAGTCAGTCAACATAGAATTTCCTGGTCAATGATAAGAAACTTACTGATCTATCCTTTCTGTTCCTCTTAGGAGGGCAACCTTGCCTAACCAATGCATTTCTTGGTAATAAATTCCTTTCTTCATTTTTCCATGCCTGCTACCTTTAAAAAGCTTTTTAAAAATTTTTGTTTAGCTTAGTGGAGCTCCCCTCTACTAATCTACTACATCACCTATAAATGGGATGCTGCCTGGTTCAAGTATTATTTAATAAAGCCAATTAGATCTTCAGATTCACCTACTTGAATTCTGTTCTTTAAGCCCATCTATATGAAACTTTAGAAAAGGCAAAACCGTAGTGATGAAAACATAGGTCTAGTTGTCAGGGGTTGGGAAGAGGGAGTAGGGGACAGTCTGCACAGACACATGAACAAAATTTTGGTGGTGAGAAAGATGTTTATGTTATAAATGCAGTGGTAGTTACAAAACTGCACATTTTTCAAAACTTACAGAATGTTGCACTTAAAATTGGTGAATTTTACTACATGTAAATACTTCAATTAAGCTGTAAGAATATAAGCATATAGCAATAAAGTATGAAAATGTTATCACACAGAACATAAAAAGCACCTGTCATTCAACCAGCCAGACTCTACCATGGTTAAGACATCTGTGCCTTAAAATGTTTATATTTTTACCATTAAAAATGATCTTTGTAACTGAGGGTTGACGGAGGAACTTAGGTAGGGGATGGCCTAGGTGGGTGATGGGCATTATGGAGGACACTTATGATGAGCCCTGGGTATTATATGTAAGTGATGAATCACTGATTCCACCCCAGATCTAATATTGCACTGTATGTTAACTAACAAAATTTAAATTAAAAAAAGGAAAAAATAATCTTTGTAAATTTTCTATCTCGGTTTTGTGAATTATTTTGTAAGCTATTTTGTCTTCACTTAACATAACATGAGCATTTTTGTGTCCATAAAGAAATAGTACAGCCACATGACTTCCAGTGGCTTCAAAACTGTCCATTGTGTACTTGCAAAATAACACATTCGGGTTCATTCCCAGCGTTTGCTTTGTGAGCAGTGCTGTGATGAATCTCATTACCAAGAATCCGGCTCTCTGGTCACCACTTCCCATACGTCTAGTTCACTCCTCTTTGAGTCCTCACTCTAAACCACCCTCCATTCTTCCAGGATGTCCACTTCCTGGATCCCACTCCCTTTCCAGGGTCCCTCACCCTCCTCAAGATTTGCTTCCTTCCTTCCCCAGCTCACAGCTTTGCGGCTCACCGCACACTCCCTACACTCCCTTGCATCTTTCTGCTGCCTCAGACCCACTTAGCAAAACCACACCCTGGTAAAAGCCAGCTCTCTGATCCTGCTGACTTCACATCTCAGCAGGGCTGGGTAAGCCTGGAGAAAGGGCTCCATGAGCTGAGCAGCCTTGCAGTTATATTCCTGGCCACAAGCCTCAGAGGGATTTCAAAGCTTATGGCAATCCTGCCCAATTTCCCAGTCCATTCCCCCAGCCCCCTCTCCTAACCCCAAGCCTCACAAGCCATCTGTTGCGAGGACCAGATGATGTTCTTATTTTTAATCCTTTACAGACCAATTCTTTTATAAAATACTATTAAAATATCTCAGCGATGTCAACTGCTGCAAAAGTTTCTAAAGGCTTCTCTCACTTTCTATACTTACCTCCTAGAAGGGGAGTAACCAAGAGCTCAAGGACCAAGGCCATGCCCCACTCCCAGTACTGCAGTCCCAGAGAACCCCCTCCACCTTCCATTTCTCCCCAAATTGCCGGGACATTGGACAGTCCCAATGTTCTGCTCTTCGCTCTTTGCTCTCTTTGCTCTCCGTTGATGACCTTGTTTCCTCTTTCACAGTTAAGGAAGGAAGGAACAGAAAGGACCCACCTTACAGGTACTCTTTGTCTCCCTTTACTATCAATGAAGTGTCCACATTTCCACCCATTCCCACCTACGGCTAATGCCCCTTTTGGGCACTAGGCACAGCCACTCGAGGGCACTGTTTCATTCATTCCTCTTTCTCTCCTCACGCCCGGTTTCCTCTCTACCAAATCACTCCCACCAGCCTAAGTGCTGGTACTCTCCCATCTTAAATAAGTAAATCTCTCTGTCCCACTCCTCCTGCAGTCTCTAAATGCACTCTGCTTTTATCCTATTACACTTTCTCCAGTCCCTCTTCTCTTTTCCTTAACCTACTCCAATCACGCTTGCTTGGGCCCCTCCATCAAAGGCTTTCTCAAGGTGAAAGTCATCTACTTTGTAAAATCTGAGAGCCATCTGACAGTCTTCAAAGCAGACACTTGTGATGGTCTGTATTGCCTTCCCTGGGCCCACCTCTGATCTCCACCACAGCTGTGGTACAAAGTTCTATGCTCACTGACAACATTGCTTACCACTTCTCTTGGCTTCTTGCCTCAAGGCTTTCTCCCAAGGGAGCCTGCCAGTTGTGGTAGAGGGGAGTTAACACTCACAAGAAAACCCTCAACCAAGAACTGTCCCAGCTCGCCACTGTTTGAACAGACATTCTGCACCCCTCTTAGATGTGGTAGTGAAGCTGACACCCATAATCAGAAGCAGCCACCCTGATAACACATCCTTTATTGACATTCCTCCTCCATGGCCTCACCTCCCCCATTCTCTCCTACTCAGGATCACCTCCTGAGTCTGCAAGTTCTGCTTTTAAAGGAACCCACACAAAGGTAATTCTTATCTAACTGATCACATCTCACAAGTTTGCTCATTCTCTCTTCCTTGAAACAAATTTTCACTTGGCTACTATGCTATTAACTCTCCTGTTTTTCCTCCCAACTCAACAATTGCTCCTTCCCAGTCTCTGGTGGTCCATCTCCTTGGCCTCTGAACCCTTAGCCACCTCTTTCCCATGCTTCTGCTTACTCCTTTGGGGATGTGAGTTGGTGTCATAGCTTTCTATATCACCCAAATGCTGATGACTCTCAAGTTTCTATACCAAGACCAGCTCTTTCCCCTCAAACTCAAACTCAGACATCCAAATGCCTAGTCAATATCTCTACTTGGAGGTTTAATAGACATCTCAGACTCAATATTTCCAAAGCCAGACTCCTGATCTCTTCCTCCAACTCTCATCCACCCAAACCTACTTTTCCAGTCTTCCCTCCAAGTTCATGGCAGCTCCTTCCTTCCACTTGCTCAGATAAAATCCTTAGAGTGATCCTTGGTATCTCTCTTTCTCTCATACCCCAAATTCAGTCTATTGGTCAATCCTACCAGTTCCAGCTCCAAAATCTGACCAGCTATCACCTTTTACACTGCTACCCACGGAGTCAAGCTACATGTTACCAAACTGGTTGTCGCCCTTCATCCACCTTTAGTCAATTCTCAAAAAAAGCAGCCAGAGCTATTCTGTTAAGATGTGTATTAGATCATATTACTTCAGTTATCAAAATCCTTTATAGCTTTCATTCTCAAAGTAAAATCCTAAATCTGGATTTTGCCTTACTGGTTCTCAGGTCTACTCCATCAGGCCCCCAACCTCCTAGCCTCCCCTCCTCCTGCTCTCCCCTTCACTCCCCCTACTCCAGGTACACGGGTCTCTTTAGAGTGCTTCAGCCACCCCAGACACATTCATGGCTCTCCCTTCTCATGGTCCTCTGAGGACTTTAGGGATAACGTTTGAGTAGAAAGATATGAAGTTCCTGTGTTAATTTGGTAAGTTAATTGCGAGAGTCTTTTTTTCCAGCTGTGTCATTTTTAGACTTTTGCAAACTACTCAAGTTTATTGCAGAAAAAACTAGATCCCCTTTCATGTAGAAAAACTTTTCCTGGATATGATGATTGATAAGTAAATAAATAGCATACTTAACTCTCTATTCTTATGGTATATTATTTGGCAGAAGAGTTCTGAATAGCTTAACAGCCATCCTATTATATACATCTGTAGTTCCATGCAAAATTATAGTTTAGTTAATCCACCAAGAGCATGAGATAAGCTTATTCCTTTAACTCTCTGAAAAGAGTCTGACATGCCCTCTACCTTTGTCACCTCTTAACTTGAAGGATTTTGTATGGGATTTGTTGTCAGTGACTTTTAAAAAGAGAAAGACTTTGTGGACATGAAGCTAACAATCAACAAATTTATCTAGGTCTTTTCAGAAGGAAAATAATATTTATTCAATAAAGAACTCATAGTCTGTATAACCTTGCCTCCCAGTTTCTATAAAAGCAAGTGTGATGAGAGAAAAATCCAAGAAAATGTCCTAAGAACCAAGGTGCCAAAATTATCACTACTAGGAGACAAACAAAAGTAAGTTCCCAAAGTCCTTTCTCTATACCAAGTGGGAATGGGAAGGTATTTGTTGTCTATGTCACAGCTATGCAAGCAGGAAAAAATAAGCAAAGTGTCTGTAATCTTTAGGTAAACCCCCGTGGAGTATATTCACTCTCTAAGTTTGAGTTTTCCCTTTATAAAACGTAAGCTTCCCACTGCTGATTAAAACCGGAATGATTATAGCAATGGACACAAATATGCCCAACTTCTGAAGGGCTGAGCAACTCAAGGGTCTAGAATGATTTCAGTTCTTCTGGCTTTCAAGCTGTGTTTGTCTGAGACAGGTTAAGAACAATTAAAGTTAAACTCTGTACTTTAAAAAAAAAAAACAACAGTAATTCAACCAGCAATAAAACTCTGTATTTATAGTATCAACTTGACTAGAAAAGAAAACGAATCCTAATTAACTTTCTCAAATAGAAAAAAGATGTCTTGAATTTTTAAATGATCCTTCAGAGCAACTGTCATTTTCATAACTTCTAGTTCAACCCCTTAACTCTGTCACAGAGTCAAAAAAAATGTGCTGTTGGCCTCTAGAGTAATGAGAAGAACATTCAGGTTAACAGTTATCACCAGCAAAGAGCAGACAGAAGCAATGGGAGTATTTCTCATACAAACCCAAGCAATAGATTTTTGTTACATGCAACTGATGTAGAGGACATGAAAGGAATTAACATACAAAAATCCCTTTCTTCAAAGTGTTTGCAATCTAGTTACTGCATAGACATAAAAATCAGAAGAAAATTGTTTTTATTTTAAAGATAATCAGTTAAAATTAAAGACTTTCAAAGAGACTCAGATTTCCAAAAGACTTAATAGATGCTAATCTGGAAATTCTCCATTGCTCTTAATAACGTGGTATTGAATATAAAAGCAATGACACAGGATCAAGTCATTCCTTTTTCCTACAATGAACCGGGGAGTTGGGGAGCTCTCAAGCATTCTCTGTGACAGAAACAAACACCTGGGAGGCAGGTGTAAGTGTGTCCCAGCACAGGAACTGCTGAGTGATGCCATGGGATTTTTTTTTTTTTAATTTGAATTATGTGTGGCTCCCTCCAAAAGGATCCTGATAGTCTGGGAGACCAAACTGCTGTTTGCAGATGAGCCAGGACATGTTCTGTTACTTCCTACACATGGTAGCATTCTGCCCAGGGAGATCCCAAGGGATTTCCACCCCGTTTCAGTAGATTCTCAGCCAGATTAGTCCCCAGTCCCCAAAACTAGTTCCAAATGACAGGGGACCACAGGGCTAAGCTAATCCAGTCACTTCCTCTCATTTGTGTGATTGTATTATTAATTATCCTTCAGTCTGTCCCCCTCTGTTTGCTTTTGCCCTCCAAGCCTTTAAACATACTCAGATCTTCCCTTGATAAAGGAGATGTTAAGCTGCCCTCTCATCTCCTTACACTCTTGTGTGACTTTCTTGACAAAACAGCCTATATTCACTGGCTCTACCTCTTCAGCACTCTTTATCCCTTAATTACTGTAATCCAGCTCTTCTACTCCCTTTATACCACGCCGCTAAAACTACACGTTTTACACCTAACCCACAAGTCACCAGCCACCTGATCATAGCCATTTTGAAGACCTTTGCTCATTAGTCTGATCTCCAAAAGTACTTCTTCTCTTACCTTCAGGATCAAACAATGAGATTTTCATCCAACCAGCTGTTGATCTGGAAAGCTCCATAATCTTTTATTTCTCCTTCACCCTGTGTATCTAATCTCAGACCTATAAGCCCGCGATTCTACCTCCACATTTGCTCTCTCACCCCTACCTTCCCCACATATTGCCCAAGCTCAGTCCCTGAACACATCTTGTGTGGCCTGCCCCAACCACTGCTAATTCACCTCTCCAACCCCCTCAACCCCCACCCCACCATCCCTGATTCATCTCCTCTCCTTCCCTGCTGTGCTCCATAAGGCTCCCTCCCAGCTTAATTACAGCTCCTTGAACTGGTGAGAAAAAGGCACAACCACAGTTAGCTCTGAGGGACTGGCGTATTTCCCTAAGTAAACCCATAGGAATCCAATGCAACAGCAAATGGACTGCAACTTGCTGGCCAAAAAGATAAATGAAGATTTCCTTAATACCATAAATGAAGTCCTCTGGGATGAGGCTCCAATCCAGCTCACCTGCCCTCAGCCCCACCCCCAGACAGCTCCTGCATGAGCATTCCCTGCATGAGCATTCCCTGGAAACTGTGCATTTCCAGTACTCAGACCTGTGCTCCTGCAGATTCCACTGCCCCCAGGTCCCTACACTCCCCACTTCTTTCCCCCTGTAGAGCTTTCTCTGCTATCTCCAGGCCCCATTCAAATGTCATCTCCTGTGGGTAGCTTTTCTGGCTTTGCCAGTGAAACTCTCACTTCCTTCAACACATCTGCACACCTCTGGCTGTATCCTCCTGGCATTCGTGCCCACTCACATCAGCTCCTTGGGACGGCGAGGTCTTCATGCGGTGAGAACCCAGCACAGTGCTCAGCCTGTGGTCAAAACTCAATAAACACTCTATTCAATGGTTAGGGCTGACCCAAGTAAAGAGATGCTTCTGCCCTGCAGCCTCAGCGAACACAACAGAGCAGCGTGATTTATCGAGATGTCAGTTTGTGCTTTCTTCCTGCTTCTGCTATCAGCATTTTTCCTTCTCCCTCCCAAGAAGGTAAGCAACTATATGTGTGGAGTTCTGGGCTCCCAGGCCAGAGTCACCCAAGATTTTTAATGGTTTTGTGTATCTAAGGGTCATTAAGGAAGTTGCAAGGTATCTGTGAAAGTTTCCCTGCGCACAGTAGTTTGTGGAGGAAAGCCAATGTCAGAAGGGAATAGAAAAGGATATTCTTGAAGACCAAGAAAGGACTGAATCTAAGGGATTATACTCTTATCAGAAACCCAGACCCCATTCCCACTGTGCCTGCGGGGATGACTGGAGGAACCACCCCAGAAAGTCTACAGTGAATGGACACAACACACCAGAGTGGCCAGTGGCATGAGCAGCTGGGAGAGACCCGACTTGGTCTCAGTCATGTTCCAGTCTTCAGCTGCAGCATCTCGGACCGTGTGAGCATCCTAATGGAGCTAAAAGAGGACAGCAGATTGGGCCCTATGCCAAATCTGTGCTCTACATTAGCCTGGGATTCTTATATGAGCCCAGGGAGTGAGCAGAGTTACCTTATTAATTATTGAGATTGAATTTTCCCTCCAGCCGAGCTACTAATTCAATGTAATTTAGAGAAATAAAAGAATGTGACCTAAAACAATGAAAATATCATAACTTAAAATTAACACCTACTACAAAACATTCACTCAAGTCCCTGTGAAAATTACAAAACCCCCTGGAACATCCTTGAAACAGCTTTCAGACATAGCATTGGCCCATTACCTAAAACACCAGGATGCTCTTACACAGGAAATAAAAATTTCTGGCACATATATGTCATTTAAAACTGTTATTAAGTCTTCTTCTGGTGTGTGCTGTGACATGTCTCTTCAAATCATACTAGTGCTCGAAGGCAAAGGCAGAAACAATCCAGGGTGACCAATACCAACTTTGCAAGGTACAAAGATGTACAGGGAAAAAGCAGACATCTGGGCAAGTACAGTTCTCAAGCATGGCCACAAGGTGGCAGAGTGACCCTGTCACCAGGAACTGTACTGTCTCCTGGTAACAAGAACCTAGGATGTTGGAAAATCCAAGAGACTGTTAATATAGGATAGTTAAAAAGCCTGCTCCTAGAGGACTTTTCCTGCTCAGGGATTTACCCTCCTATTATTAATATTCTGTTTGACGGAGGCAGGCCCTCTGTGAGCCTTACAGATGTCGAGGCCCTGGCTCAAGGATCAGCCTGCCACCTTCAGCTAAGGATCAAGACCTGACATGAGGTCTGGCCCTGCTTGCTTGCAAAACATTAGCACCCAGCAGGGGCCTAATCTGAAAGTTCCTCGATTCCAAGACCTCATAGAGCCTCCAAAAAGAAAGGTAAGAGAAGCTCAATGTCAATCATTTCATCAAGGCCGCTTCAAGTGCCTCAGTGGTGGGAGTGCAGCTTTTCAGGTGCACGGGACCCACTTCTTGAAACCTCTTCCCTCTATCAGCACTGCTTAGTACATCTTTTGCAGGGGAGATTGGAAAATCAATGGACAGTGACCAGAAAACTGCCATGAATTCATGAGAGATGATAAATGCTTAATTGGATACTGATTTGAGACTACAAAAACATATTCAAAAAAATTTAGACAATCCTAATGAAAGGAGGACAGACATAAAATAAATGAGGATATGTTACCTATGACTTTCTAAAAGTGAGCTTATTTCCCCGGCACCGTCACATAATTCAGAAAGCTGCCATATACTCTATAGTTAAATCCCCTTTTTCTTAAAGTAGGTGAGTTTGTTTTTTTTTTTAAGTTTTATTTATTTGACAGAGAGAAACACAGCCAGAGAGGGAACACAAGCAGGGGAAGTGAGAGGGGGAGAAGCAGGCCTCCCGCCGAGCAAGGAGTCCGATGTGGAACTCGATCCCGGGTCTCCGGGATCATGACCTAAGCCGAAGGCAGTCGCTTAACCAACTGAGCCACCCAGGTGCCCCAAAGTAGGTGAGTTCTATCGCCTGCAGTAAAAACCTTGGTTATTGGGGCGCCTGGGTGGCTCAGTTGGTTAAGTGACTGCCTTCGGCTCAGGTTATGATCCTAGAGTCCGGGATCAAGCCCCACATTGGGCTTCCTGCTTCGGCGGAAAGCCTGCTTCTCCCTCTCTCACTTCCCCTGCTTGTGTTCCCTCTCTGGCTGTGTTTCTTTCTGTCAAATTAATAAATAAAATCTTAAAAAAAAAAAAAAACCCTGGTTCTTACAGAAGACAAGGAAACAAATGGAATGTCTTACTTGCTCACTCTATTACAAACAAGAGCAAAACAACAGCAGGAGGAGGAAGAGGAAAACACAAGAGAAAAATGAGAGGATGAAGAAGGAATGGCTGAGGATTTTAGATCAGACAGATCTCACGTTCCATGTTACACTGTTTTCCTGAGAAATAAACTTCATCCATTGCCCCAAACCATCATCCTGCAGTTTCCACGCATGCAAATGTCTTTCACGTGAATGGAAGCTATGTGTCTGTATTAAGAAAAATGGATTCAGCTGTGCATCTGGGTCAGTGCAATGTAGACACGAGAGCAGCCATCAGCAGTCAAACTGTGCCACCAAGAGACACAGAGAAGCAGGAGTGAAAAGCTGGAAGAGACTGTGATAAATCAAGCCCCAGGAATTTGATTCCTCTGACCTAAATGAAGAACAACATGGAATGAACAACATCTTGACTGGAGCCGACCTCTGAGTTACACAAGGAGACGTGGCTTCCCCACGGTTCTCCACCTTGGCCTTCATCGGAACTACCTGGTAGTGACTAAGATGATTGCTGAGCTCCACGTGCCCTCTCCCCCCACTCAGGAGGCATGGAGGGGGATCCAACCAAACACTTCTAACAAGGTCCAGGGGACGCTGATGCTCTGGCCAGGTGACCACCCTTGGCAAACCACTGTTTGACACCCAGAAAAGTAGGCCTCACAAACCTGGGGCAGATGATAAATTGGGAGAGATAGCACATATGTCTGTGAGACAGGTTGAGAAAACTTTTGTTAGATTATCTACAGCTTGAAATTTATTTTTGTAGAAAAGTTTTGCTAGATGTTGTCAGCGCAGAGCTAGTGAAAGCACAAGTCTGTGCAGTCTTTCTAGAGGAAAATTGGGCAACATCAGATTTTCAAATGAGCACATTCTTTGATTCAGCAGTTGCATACCTGGGAGTAAATAATAAGTAAATGTCCATTAAAAGACCATTGTTAAATCATAAAATAATCATCTTCCACGAGACCACATTCACAATGTCCTGTGACATGAAAGAGTGGGTTGGTATAGTACGTATCCCTATACTAGTCAGATCTACAGAAAATGCCAGTCTATGAACTGATCTTAAGATTTGAGAGAGAGACAGAAAGAGAGCAAGCACATGAACGGGGGTTGGGTGGGCAGAGGGAGAGGGAGAAACAGACTCCCCACTGAGTGGGGAGCCCCATGCAGGACTTGATTCCAGGACCCTGGGATCATGACCTGAGTCCAAGGCAGACACTTAACCAACTAAGCCACCCAGATGCCCCATGAAGTGATTTTTAACTTCAGTGAAGGTATTAATCACACTGCCCCCTTCATTGAAAATCTTTTGTGATAGCAAAGAATGTAACAACTTAATCTCAATATCTTCATATGCTCAATGGGGATAAAAATCGGGATTTAGAAAAGGTAGGTTGCTTTAAAATCTATCTACGAAAAACCCACAGCGAATATCATTCTCAATGGGGAAAAACTGACAGCCTTTCCTCTGAGATCAGGAACAAGGCAGGGATGCCCACTCTCACCACTACTGTTCAACATAGTGTTAGAAGTCCTAACAACAGCAATCAGACAACAGAAAGAAATAAAAGGTATCCAGCTTGGCAAAGAGGAAGTCAAACTCTCGCTCTTTGCAGACGACATGATGCTCTATGTGGAAAACCCAAAAGACTCTACCCCGAAACTACTAGAACTCATACAACAATTCGGTAATGTGGCAGGATACAAAATCAATGCGCAGAAATCAGTTGCATTCTTATACACTAACAACAAAAAAATAGAAAGGGAAATCAGAGAAACGATTCCATTTACTATAGCACCGAAAACTATAAGATACTTAGGAATAAACCTAACCAAAGAAGTCAAGGATCTATACTCGAGGAACTACAGAACACTCATGAAAAAAATTAAAGAAGACACAAAAAGATGGAAGAGCATTCCATGCTCATGGATCAGAAGAATAAACACTGTCAAAATGTCTATACTGCCCAGAGCAATCTACACTTTCTCTTTTTTTTTTATTGTTACTAAATTTTTTTTTCCAGTGTTCCAAGATTCATTCCCCATTCCCCACACCCAGTGCTCCATGCTCTAGGTGTTCCCAGTACCCACCACCAGGCTCTCCCATCCCCCCACCCACCTCCCTCCAAGTCCCTCAGTTTGTTTCTGTGTCCAAAGTCTCTGTTGTTTCGTTTCCCTCCCTAGATTACCCTATTTACTTTTAAATTACTCCCATTTACTTTCCTTCTCCCACTGTCCTCCAGTTTACCCCTCATGCACCGCAAGTAAGTGAAACCATGCGATACTTGACCTTCTCTTCTCAGCTTATTTCACTCAGCATAATCTCCTCCAGTCCAGTCCAGGTTGCTACAAAAGTTGGATATTCGTCCTTTCTGATGGAGGCATAGTATTCTATTGTATATATGTACCACATCTTCACACGCACAAGGGCACCCACACGCTTGGGGGCGCCCACACGCTCGGGGACGCCCACACGCTCGGGGGCGCCGACACGCTCGGGGGAACCCACACGCACGGGGGCGCCCACACGCTCGGGGGCGCCCACACGCACGGGGGAGCCCACACGCACAAGGGCACCCACACGCATGGGGGAACGCACACACTCGGGGGCACCCACACACACAAGGGCACCCACACGCATGGGGGCGCCCACACGCTTGGGGACGCCCACATGCTCGGGGGCGCACACACGCACGGGGGCGCCCACACGCACGGGGACGCCCACACGCTCAGGGGCGCCCACAGGCACAAGGGCACCCACACGCACGGGGACGCCCACACACTCGGGGACGCCCACACACTCGGGGGCGCCCACACACACAAGGTCACCCACACGCACGGGGCCCCCCACACGCTCGGGGACGCCCACACGCCTGAGGGCGCCCACACACATGGGGCCCCCACATGCACGGGGCGCCCACACGCTCGGGGACGCCCACACGCACGGGGACGCCCACACGCACAAGGGCGCCCACACGCACAAGGGCACCCACACGCTCGGGGGCGCCCACACCAGAATTCATGCTTTTAATTATATTTTAATTATTCTTTGCCTATTGATGCAAAGTTAAATATTCTTTCTTTCTGGAACTAAGACTGCTAACGGAAGCCAGCCGACAGCAGCAGGAACTGTTGTGTGCGTGAAGTGCAGTTGCAGAGAGCTGTATAGCGAAGGTATTGTGGAACTCTTTGCGCTCCTCCTGGCAGAGTGGCTTCTATTTCTGGTGAACAGCCTGGTCTGGAGGCGCTCTCCTGGCTCCCAGCCTCTCCATCTCGTATTCTTTCATTCCCACTTTGACATCCTTCATTACCTCCCGGTGGGCCTCGCTGGAGATTCTGTTGGTGTAACGCAAGACCTCCAGCTCCATGTCCGTCTTAAAGAACCGGCACTCCACAATTTCTGGATGCAGAACGGTATTATTGACATTAAATTTGCTGATGCCCTTGAAGGAGGCCTCCCGGCAGACACTGCCACTGTCCGTGTTGATGCCACGCAAAGTGAGGAGGACAGAGGGGCTCTGTGACCTCAGGACACTGGCGATCTCATCTGTATACTGGACGTCATCCACAGCACACTTCTCCTTGAAGTACTCCTTGGAGTGGATCTTTCCCATCCAGGCGGCATAGCTGGCAGGAAGCCTGGGCACAAACAGGGTCGACTTCCCGGTGCCGACATCGATCGTGCCATAGCAGCCTGAATCAGTGACGCCGAAAGCCCAGTGAAAGAAAGACTCCTGGCGGAAGAGGATGCCAGTGTCCGTGCAGTAGCGCTGGGTGTCCTCCCTGCCCTGCAGCAGCACGACAGCGCTGGCCTGCACTGCAGGGTTCTTGCGCAGCCGGCTCACAAAGCCGTTGCCTGTTCAGGGCGAAGAGCGCCAAGGGCACCTTCAGGGTCTCATTGCCCAGCCAGAACGAAGGTCCTTTGCTCAGATGTTCCCTTCTCTGGGACACTTTTCCCAATGCTTCAGTGGATCCATCTGTCCACACTTCCTGCCACCAGGACCATTCACCCATTCTTTCATGCAGCAGAATTTAGGAAGCGCCCGGTGGCGGCCGCCATGTTCACCCAGCCTGTTTACATTTTCTTATAAAGAGCAGACCAACAATGGGAGAAAACCTTGCCCCGTGGTCCGATTAGCCTGTCGGTGATTCGTGCCCCACGTTGGGCGCCAGTTGTAGCCTCCTTCCTGGGCTATGAGGTTTGGGGTTTCTCCCCTGGTCCAGCCAGGGGAAAAAGGTGGGGTCAAGCAGGATGATGAGTGTCGGCGGCCAAAAACACACCCGAGCTGGGAGATCTGTCGAAGCAGGATCTCTTGCTATTTGCCAGCTCTCCTGCTCTCTCCTCTAAGGCTCTCTTGCTGCTTCCTCGCAGGCTCTCTGCCTTTGTCTCTAAAATCTCCAAGCCCCGGACCTCCGCATCTGCTCGTAATAGCACAAGGGAGTAGCTCCAACCCGACCAAACCTCTTTTTTAGGTCCTGTCCGGCCCACCACCTAGCGACCAGTCTCTCCCTTCTCTAGCAATCTACACTTTCAATGCCATTCCGATCAAAATTCCACCAACATTCTTCAAAACATTGGAACAAACAATCCTAAAATTTATATGGAACCAAAAAAGACCCCGAATCGCTAAGGAATTGCTGAAGAAGAAAAGCAAAGCTGGGGGCATCTTATTACCTGACTTCAGGCTTTATTACAAAGCCGTGATTACCAAGACAGCATGGTACTGGCACAAAAACAGAGAAATAGACCAATGGAACAGAGTGGAGAGCCCACATATGGACCCACAAATCTATGGTCAAATCATCTTTGACAAAGCAGGAAAAAATATCCAGTGGAAAAAAGACAGTCTCTGCAATAAATGGTGCTGGGAAAATTGGACAGCTATGTATAGAAGAATGAAACTAGACCATTCTCTTACACCACACACAAAGGCAAACTCGAAATGGATGAAAGACCTCAACGTGAGGCAGGAATCCATCAAAATCCTGGAAGAGAACATAGGCAGTAACCTCTTTGACATCGGCCACAGCAACTTCTTTCAAGACACGGAGAAAGGCAAAGGAGACCTTAAAGAAATTAAAACAAGTGCTTTGAAAATAGAAAGACATCATCGAACACCTGCCCAATTTTATGGAGATGCTAGGATATATGCCATCAAATTAATACAGCAAATGCCATACTGCTTTTTCAAATGACAGTTAATTGCAATAGAGCAATGTGTTTAATAAATAATTTCAAAAGAAAAAAAACAGAGGACCAAGGAGTATTCACATCCCAATACAGCCCAATGTATGGATGAGTGATCTACTTCAAATGTGAATTCAGGACTCTAGTCATGGTATATACAGAGCTGATGATAATGTGCCTTTCCCACCACAGGCACATAAAATTCCAGAAAAAAAGATAACCAAAAAAATACATATAATTACAGGGGTGAGCTCTAAAAGACAAATATTGCCCTGATTCCAAAAACCAAAGAAACTCAAAGCCAGAGCCTCAGGAATCCACTGGGCTTGCTTTTCCATTTTTTTTTTTAAATTTTCAAGATTTTATTTATTTGGGGGAGAGAGAGAGAAAGAGAGCACAAGCAGGGGGGCGGGGGGAGAGGGAGAAGCAAACTCCCCCGCTGAGAAGAGGCTTCATGCAGGTTCAGGACCAGAGCCCAAGGCAGACACTTAACTGAGTGAGCCACCCAGCTGCCCCTCCACTGGGCTTTAATCTTAGCTTTAGGGGCAATGGGTGTATACATAGAAGAACAGGTATTGAAGCTCCATCCACACCTCCCTACCAGAATGAAACCCAACACATTAAAGAACACTCTTGTAAATGAAACCTAAGACCATACAAAGACTGCTTGCTAGCCTAGACTAGGAGCAAAGATGTTTGCTGGCCTGGATCTTGAATTTAAAAAAAAGAAAAGTTACCTGTGAGAAATACAAATCCTAAGCTTATACAAGCTAAAGGGTCAAATATTTTTCTACGTTCACAGTTTAAGAACTCCAGATGAATAGTTAATATAAAAAGTGATCCAAGATCACTAAAATCCCTAGGGATGCAGTAAACACATGAAAATCTCTGTCCTTAGGGACTCTTTCCCAGCCCAAGGCTTATGGGAAACTCTCACTAAAGATGAGCTAGCAAAATTAAATATCAAAGACCACCTGAAAAAATAAATCACCATCAGGGTTAATCCCCAGACACCAAAGTTGGCACTTGAGCAACTGGGAACTGTAGATGAATTTAAGAGTCTAGAAAATAATTATGTTTCACAACAATTTGGAAAATATTGGAGAAATAAGATACTATGGGAAAAGGATTTTTTTAAGTTACCAAATATTAATAAAAATTGCAATCACTGGAATGAAAAACATTTGGCGGGTTAAATAGCAGAGTAGACCTCGGTTAAAAGAAAACTGCTGAAGTGGAGAATAAATCTAAAGAAATTCTATAAGAGGAAAAGAGAGCGAGAGCAAGAAAGAATGTGAATATAACTGAATGGGTAGTTGGCAGATAAGAAACACAGGAAGCTTCAGTGTATGTCAGTCTAACAAGATCTAAAAAGGAAAAGAGAGGGATTGGGGAAGACCTAATACTCAGTGATGATAACAAAGAACTTTCCAGAATTAGAGATGAGAATTAAGATTAAAATGTCTTGAGCAAAAACAAATCACACACACAAAAATTTAAACTTAGGTATAAATCTAACAAAATATGTGCAAGATCTATGTAACAAAAACTACAAAATTCTGATGACCTAAATGAAAGAACTAAACAAATGCAGACATACTCCATGTCCATGAAAGATTTCAGTATTGCCAAGATGTTAGGACTTCCCAAATTTATCTGTAGATTCAATGCAATTTCAACAAAAATCTCAGCAAGTTATTTAATGGATGTTAACACACTGATTCTAAAGTGTATACAAAGAGGCAAAAGACCAAGAATAGCCAACACAATATAGAAGAACAAAATTGGAGACTTCAAGACTTACCGAAAAGTTATGGTAATCTGGCAGTGCGGTGTCAGTGAGAGAAGAGATAAAGAGATCGACTGAACAGAATAAACAGCCCAAATACAGACTCCCATAAATAGAATCAATTGATATCTGACAAAGGAGCAAAGGAAATAAAATAGAACAAAGATAGTCTCTTCAACAAATGGTGCTGTAACAACTGGACATCCACATGCAAAAAAAGAAATCTAGACACAGACATTATAGCCTTCACAAAAATTAACTCAAAATGAGTCACAGACTGAAATGCAAAACACTGAAACTCCTAGAAGACAGCATAGGAGAAAATCTACATGACCTTGGGTATGATGATGTCTTTTTATATACAACAGCAAAGACAGGAGTCATGATATAATTGATAATCTAGACTTCATTAATATTAAAAATGTTTACTCTGTGAAAGACAACATCAAGAGAATTAGAAGACAAAAGAAAGACTAGGAGAAAATATTTGCAATAAAGTGATTTATAAAGATAAAGGACTATTATCCAAGTATACAAAGAACTCTTAAAACTCAATTTAAAAAAGGACCAACAACCTTAAATACACCTCATCAAAGACGATATTCTGATAACAAATAGCATATGAAAAGATATTCCATATCATATCTCATCAGGGAAATGTAAATTAAAACCACTATACACCTATTAGAATGACCAAAATCTGAAATACTGACATCAAGTATGGACAAAGATGTGGAGCAAAAGGAACTCTCATTCATTGCTGGTGGGAATGTAAAATGGTGCAACCACTCCAGAAGACAGTGTGGTGGTTTCTTATAAAATTAAACCCACTCTGACCATAAATCTAATCACCGTGCTTCTCAGAATTTATTCAGATAAGTTGAAAATGTAAGTCCACACGAAATGTTTATAGTAGCTCTAATCATAATTGCCAAAAAGTTGGAAGCAACCAATCTGTACTTCAGTAGGTGAATAGATAAATCAACTGTGTTACATCCAAACAATAGAATATTATTTAGCACTTAAAAAAATGAGCTATCCAGCCATGAGAAGACATGTAGGAAACTTAAATATGTATCTCTAAGTGAAAGAATCCAATCTTAAAAGACTACATACTGTATGATCCCAACTATCTGACATTCTGAAAAAGGCAAAACTGTAAAAAAGATCAGTGGTTGCAGGAGTGTGGGTGGTGGGGATGAACAGGCAGAGCACAGGGAATTTGGGGACTGAAAATCCTCTGTATGAAAAAAACATGCTCCGTGTCATTATAAATTTGTCCAAACACACAGAATGTCTATAACACCAAGAGTGAGCTCTAATGCAAACAATGGACTTTGGAAGATTATGATGTATCAATGTAGGTTAATTCCTTGGCAAATAAATAAATGCACCATTCTGGTAAGTAACGTTGATAATGGGGGAGACTATGCATATTTGGGGCAGAGTATATAGGAAGTCCTTCTACCTCTCAATTTTGTTGTGAATCGAAAAAAATTCTTTGAAAAACAAAATCTGGGGCACCTGGGTGGCTCAGTTGGTTAAGCGACTGCCTTCGGCTCAAGTCGTGATCCCAGAGACCCGGGGTCGAGTCCCATATCAGGCTCCCTGCTCGGCGGGAAGCCTGCTTCTCCCTCTCTCATTCCCCCTGCTTGTGTTTCTCTCTGTCAAATAAATAAAATCCTAAAAAAAAAAGAAAAGAAAAGAAAAAGAAAAACAAAATCTGCATCTATTCATATACTGAAAGTGAAATTGAAAATAAAAGAGAAAGAACTCTCAAAATCAACCAAAGGGGAAAGATAATGTATCTAAAAACTAAATTACAAATTACATTTCTCATCAATGATAGATGCCAAAGGTCTGAAAAATAATGTACTAAAATGTTGAGTGGAGCTCCATTTTTGGATAAGATGAAATAAATGTTAAAGAAGAAGAAGAAGGGGCGCCTGGGTGGCTCAGTGGGTTAAGCCTCTGCCTTCAGCTCAGGTCATGATCTCAGGGTCCTGGGATCGAGGCCCGCATCGGGCTCTCTGCTCAGCAGGGAGCCTGCTTGTGATCTCTCTGTCAAATAAATAAATAAAATCTTTAAAAAAAAAGAAGGAGGAGGAGGAGAAGGAGAAGAAGGAGAAGAAAAGTCCACTCTCTACAGCTCAGGGGTTTTCAACCTTGGCATTATTGATATTTTGGGCTATACCATGCTTTTTTGTTCAGGGCAGGGGGTGGGCTGTTCTGTGTACCGTAGCAGATTTAGCAGCATCTCTAATCTCCACCCACTAGATGCCAGTGACAACTTCTCACTTGTGACAACAAAAAAATGTCTTCAGACACTGTCAAATGTTGCCTGTAGGGCCAATCATCCTCAACTGAGATCTCTTCTCTCTAGCCAGAGGACTTGGAAGAGGACAGCCCAAAAGGACAGAACCTTTTTTAATCTACTTAGCCTACTCTAAGCAAACAGCATGAAAGAGCCACAACCCTGTGCCTCCCCACCAGGCACTATGGAGACCTAGGAGAGGAGCCCTGCCGTCCACCCTTACCCTACACTACCAAAGCAGGAGCGCACCTCCTCCTCCCAGCGTGTGCTGCAGACAGGGCAGGCTGAAGCCTCGATGACCATCCCTGCTCTGCACTAAGATAACATCAGAAAAAAGGCAGTGTCCCTCCCTCTCTTCATTGGCCCAGTGACCACAGAGGCCACAGACTATGAAGGAAAGCATCATCAACCACCATGTTGTACCAAGTGAAGGACAATGAAGCAGCATTACCCTGCCTCATCTCAGCTGGGGGGTGGGGGGTGATCTTGAAGATGACAGCAAAGAGGGACCTGGATCAAGAAGACTTATACATCTGTGAAGTTCTGAGCATACCCATAAATGGTCCATGTGTAAAACGAATCTTAACACAGGGAAGTTGTGAGAACTGAACTAGAGTGAGAAACAGAATACACAGGCCCAACATAGAAGCCACAAGGTGAGGAAGTCATCATTCTTCATGTACCCTCTGCCAATTCTGATGAATTTGTCTTAGGGAGCTCCACCCACCCAGGGTTGCTAGGTCCACACTTTAAGAACTGTTGAAGTAAAGAGGGGAATCCCAAGGAAACGGAAAGTTTCTCAGCAGAGAAATGGACAAAAATCTGACAATCACGTAAGTAGCTACTCTAGGCAAGGCACCATGCTTATTCAATAGAATGACAAAACTGAGGAAATAAACTTAAAAGTAGATCTTTCCCTCATAGAACATACAGACTAGAAAGAAGCCAAAAAAGAAAAAACAAGAGGTATAAATAAAGTGAGCAATGGATTCTGTTGAGAATCTGTTGGACAACTGCATCATTTGGAAAGTTTACAATGACTTCAAAGAGAAAACAGCATGTGATTTGGGGCACAATGGAGGAAAGAATCTCTTTAAGAAAATAAGTTCAGACTCTTCTATTCATTTTATACAGGCTGATTTTATCAGATAAAGATAAAAATTAAATGTTTGTCTGTAGAATCCAACTCAATTTATTAAAACTGGGATAGTCTTACCTTAATTATAAGTAGCTAATAACCTTGATTACATCTCTTTTACTGAAGAATAGCTTTCGAGTGATAAGTAGCAACCAAAAAAATCAAGATATTCAGAGTTTCACAAAAAAAGGACATGCAATAAAAATCAGTTATTTACCACTGGGGGGGAAACTCTTCAGAGTAGTTTCATAGCCTCAACTCTGAGTCCATTTTAAAGCAAGAATTCAACCTGCAGTTTGTTGTTACACAGAACAATATTATCAGTAATCAGGAATTCTTCAGTTTCTGGGTATCTGTCACCCTCTCTATGAGTCAAAAACAATAGCTGGAAATAGAGAAAATCATTTACAAGAATGTGACACAAATAGAAGCTTAAAACTCTAAATAATCTCTTATCCCCTCATAATGCTTCACACTTTCAAGACACCTTAATAAAATCCATTTGCCCCCATGGGAAAATAGCTCCTCTTTGATAAGAGTTCTCATTTCCCTTATTTTTCTCTTTCTGGGACCTTTATTGACTTTTTAGAATTTAAATTCAATTAGCGAACATACAGCACATGATTAGCTTTGGAAGTAGCGTTCCATGATCCCTTAGTTCCATGTAACACCCAGTGCTCATCACATCACTTGCCCTCCTTCACTGACTTTCAAGCTTAATTTCACAGCTTTTTCCTGACTCACTTGATTATTAAACTTTTCCAAAAATGAGACCTTTTCAGTGTTTCAACTTTTAAAAATTTTTAATGGCTTTCATAAAAGTAACTCACAAAGCATATCATCTTTTGCTTATTTGAAGCTCCCCTCAGCAGCATCTCATTCAGACATGACATCCCCAATAACACCTTGAAGACCAAAAATTACCCTTTACTACCCCACCATCATTCCTACAGCACAACAGCTCTCTGGTAGGAGGGAGGAGAACAATTTCTTTTCTGAGCAAGGCAATTATCATTTCAGGCTTTACCGCCCCAGTGTTATCTAAAGTTTTAAAGAGCAGTGGGATGCTCCAAATAAAAAACTAACTGAAGAAGATGCTGAAATTTCATAGGGAGTATGGCAGACAGACTCTAAGATGGTCTCCAACTGTCCCCACTTTCTTATACTCACACCCTGGTGTAATACCTTCTCTTTGAATTCATGCAAAATCAATAACTTCTTTCTAAACAATAAAATATTTCAATGGTGATGAGATGTCATTTCCACAATTCTATCAATTAAGATTTTAAGATCTATCTTGCCAAGAAATTCTGTCCCTTACTAGCTGTGATGAAGTAAGTGGACATGTTGAAAAGCTTCATGTAGTAAAGACTGGAGAATGACCTCTGGTCAATAAGAAATGGAGATCCTCAGTCCACGAGATGGCAAGGGTTTGAATCCTGCAAACGTGTGATATGCTGATAATATGCCAATGTAAGCCAGGATCCTTCCCCAGTCAAACCTCAGGCCTTCTGATAAGAACCTGACCCTGGCTGATACCCTAATTATAGCCTTGCAGACTCCCAACTCCCAGAAGTCGTGCCCAGACTCCTGACTTAACAGAGTTGGGCGATGGATATGTTGTTTTAAGGCACTAAGCTTGTGGTAATTTGCTATGCACCAACAGATAACAAATACAGGGGGAGCACAAAGAAGAATAATTATAACTAGAATTATAATTGAAACTATTACCACTAAAATCTAACAGTTGACTCTATGCTAATGGACTAGTCAAGAAGGACATTATAATTGCCTCTAAAAAGCCTAAGGACAGGATGGTAGAGTCTGAGGGATAAAGGGTTATCCTCTACTTTCTGACTATGGAGAAACAAGGGAGGGCTCTTTAAAGGCAGCCTAGCTGCTGGGGACTCTACAAACCAAACCTGAGGCTGACAGAGCCAGTGTAGTTCAACCAAAATTCCAAGGAATAATGCAATGGAAGGGGAAAACAGACTGGCAGGTAAGGAGAGTTAGAGCATGTGCTGAAATGCAAGGGAAACAGGAAATATCAAGATGGGCAGTGGGAATGAGCCAGAGAAAGGCTACTCTCAGAACTGGATGACAAAGGTCAGGACCAGCAGAGACATCAGGCAGATGAGGTCATTATGGACATTACTAGAAGATTATGCCTTTTTAAATCCCAATAATAGGACAACCAGAAATCTCCTCAGGCCTATTGACATCATTGGACAGGATTTATAAGATTTCAGAGCCAGGAGGCTATCAAACTCTGGGGAGGCACCCTGAAACAACACCCATCCAGTCCTACAACAACCCATCAGTCTTTCGCAAGTGAGGAACAAGACTACAAAGCTCAAAGAGATCATCAAGAGCAAGTCAGCAGAGAGGATCCCGCAGCTCTCTTGCATCTTCCATAAGAGATAGCTGCCATAGTACCTCTAAGACCCCATCACTGAAATCGCCCGAAATCATTAAAAATTGTATGTGTGCACATTTAGCACAAGCCCATATGCTCATCATATGTGCTATAACCACACTTGTGCAAAACAATAAGCCCTGGGAAAGAAAACACCATGATTTAATACTTCTATTTTAAATCTGAGTTCTCTACCTTCTGGTAATTTTTCCTAGATCCACTTCTGTAAAGTCTTATGTTTCTAAACAGATAATTTAATCTTCATTTTATGTCCTTCACAAAGAATGCAATAAAAGATTGGGATTCCCATTTCAAAAGGACAGATTATTCCTGTAAAGTGAGGCACACACTGTGGGATGGATCTTGCAGAGGGGAAGAAGACATTTATTTAATGCCTACTATGTGCACCATCTAATTTAATTTCTCAGATTCCCAGAGTGGAATAAAACAAAGCCCTGGGAAGTTAAACAATTTGTCTGTGGTTACCCAGACAGTGAGTGTTAGGTCCAGAATGTAGAACTAGAGCACTTATGAATCTAAGCCTGTATTTTCTTCCACCATCACACTGAGTTCATCAAACGTTTCAATTGCCTATTGAGCTAAGTCAATGGAAAAGCTAATTCTAATTAAATAGATTGTAATAGATTAAAGTAGTATATAAATATACTAGTATATAAGCCAGGGGAATTTTCACATAGGGTGGATAAAATCATTTTTTGTGTCTTAATCTTCATTTCACTGTAAATCAAACTATAAAAATGTGACATGACATTTTTAAAATTAGAACACTTGAGAACATTTTACTCTTATTTTCAATAAGAAAATCTATCATAAAGGGATGATATCTATGCATAAATTTAAACTGCCTAAAATCAGATGTGCATAATCCATTAATGGGATCATAAAAGCTGTGTATAAAAATTTTATTTGCAATATATGCTTCAGAAACCTCCTTAATTTATTAAGAGTTGTTGAAGAGTTTTACCATCATTTTAATACATACATCATCATTGTTAAATGGCATAATGGTCATCTTTCTATCAACCTACAATGCTAAATAATAGTTAATAACTTAATGATTCCCTAGTGACCTAAAAGAACAAATATCATCCAATTCTACCCTATGCAGGAAAAGGCTTATCCCTTCCAAGAGATCTGGCCCATTTCTATATAAAACATTAGAAAGTCAGTACAGCAAGAAAAGGCTTCTTGGGCTTACCAAATCAAAGATGCCACACTGAAATTAAAACATATGGAATTCTAACCATTCAGTATGAAGTCAGTCATTCTGATTTTTGGAATGTTTCAATAGGGTCACATCAAACAGGTAAAATCAGTCCACAATCCTGTCTCCAGACCCATCTTTATGTTTTCTTCAAGAATTTAATTCTTGGTTTAAAAACAGGAGGAGGAGTTTGGAAAACACAACAAGAACAAACAGCTTCTCAGATCCTTTTTTCAAACCATTTATAATTACCAGGCTTAGTCAGCTTTCAAACTTAAAACAAGCACATGAGCTGTATATGTCAAATCGATATGTCCTCAAAATTCTGGTTTCTGTTCTATAAGACTAACAATATCCAAATGCGGTCATCTCTTATTGCAGAATTCTTGCTTTTCCTAAGTGAACTAGCAGTGTGGGCATTATGGGAGGGGAAAAAGTGTGGATGGAGGCACATTGAGGCATCAATGGTTAAAGGAACATGATATCTTGCATTTGCTTTCAGAATACCTTCTCCCTGGGATCCCTGGGTGGCTCAGTCAGTTAAGCATCTGCCTTTGGCTCAGGTCATGATCCCAGGGTCCTGGAATCAAGTCCTGCATCAGGCCCCTTGCTCACCAGGGAACCTGTTTCTCCCTCTGCCTGCTCTGCCTATCGCTCCCCCTGCTTGTGCGGATTCTCTCTCTCTCTCTCTCTGATAAATAATAAATAAATAAATAAATAAATAAATAAATAAATAAATAAGAATCCCTTCTCCCAAAAAAGTAGTAATTGACAAATCAGTGAGTACACAGAGTGCATGGAGTTCAGTATTATATTAATCTCCCTTCTTTTTTATGTATATGAAGTTTTCTGTGATTAACGTTTTGCTTACATTATGACCTCAAACCAAAATTAGGAATTCGGAATTAAGGGTCTTTCAACATGATTTTTTTTTCAGAAAGTAAACTTAATTGTAATAGAACCCAATACCTAGAACCACAGGTTATCATCCCACCATTGTCATAAGTTGTTGAGTTATGTTTTTTTTAAGATTTTATTAACTTGACAGAAAGAAACACAGCGAGAGAGGGAACACAATCAGGGGGAGTGAGAGAGAGGAGAAGCAGGCTTCACCCTGAGCAGGGAGCCCAAGGCAGACGTTTAACGACTGAGCCACCCAGGCGCCCCTTTCTTCTTTTTTTAATAGAAGAGTTGTAAGAATAGTAGAGAGAATTCCTAGATTCTCCAAATGTTAAAATTTTGCCACATTTCCTTTATCTTTCTTCCTTGTATAACACACATATACATATAAATGCACACATATGTACTTATTTTTCTCCTAAATCTTTTGAGATTTGGTTGTAGACTTATGCCCCCTTACCTGTAAATACTTTAGTTTCCCTTAAGAATGAAGGCATTCCTTTCCAAACTACAATAAAAATTTCATATTTAAGGAATTTAACTTTGATACAAGGTTATTATCCAATATATGATCTGTATTCAAATTTCAATAATTACCACAACATTGTCCTTTGTAGCATTTTTTTTCCTCCCTATTTAGGGTCTGATCCAAAATCATCCACTGTGTTTACTTGTCTCTTTGGTCTTCCTCAATCTGGAATAGTTTCTCAGCCATTTCTCATGCAATAGACTTTTTTAGAATATCTCTCAATGTACATTTGTCTGATATTTCCTCTAGATGAGAACAAGTTTATAGGGGTGCCTCAGTGGCTCAGTCAGTTAAGCATCTGCCTTCCGCTCAAGTCATGATCTGGGGTCCTGGGATCAAGTCCCACATCTGATTCCCTGCTCAGCAGGAAGTATGCCTCTCTCTCTCTCCCTCTGTCTCTCCCCCAGCTCATGCACACATACTCTCTCTCAAATAAATAGAATCTTTAAAAAATCAGATTATACACTTTTGGCACAAGTGACATTAAGTCTTCCCCAGTGCTTCATATCAGGAAACACAGGGTATCCGTTTGTTCTACTACCAGTGATATTAACTCTGATTACCTGGATAAGACAGTGTACCCCAGGTTTCTCTACTGCAAAATTACCATGTTTCCTTTTGCAATTAATATAAATCATCTCCAAGAATGGAAAAATTCTGGTCTTCAAGTTTCCACATGATAGTTGAGCATCCATGGATGATTTCTGCATCAGTCATTACTATGATGGTTGCAAAGTAGTAATTTTCCAACCCTTAGTTGGCCTCTATTTTTTAATTGGCACTATTTGTGAGCTTTTTAATAATTACCAGAATTGGAAAGAAATTTACTCAAGAATGGCTCCATTTTCACTCAAAGTCAAGCAATTTTCTTTCAAATCCTAAACATCCTAAATCCTGAATGCTAACTATCTAGCAGAAGTTCCAACCTTCACTTGTTAAGGGCCTGGGCTTGGCTTTTCCTTTCTCTGCTCTTTCTTCCTTCTATCCTGAGTACTAAGCACAGAATGGAAATTGCTGAAGGGGCAGGTGGGATGGAAAAAAGAAACTGCAGGTTACTGACCAAAAGTAGAAAGGAGGGAATGTCCACTGGTGGAGGTGGCCTGGGGAGGAGCTTGTAAATGGGCCAAGCAATACTGACACAGGATCAACCTGTAAACCAGGAGCAACCAAATGGAGACCAGATGTTTCCCTTATGAAGCCAAATGATCGTCAACAATGGCTATAAAGACCCATCCACTTGAGACTTGCCTGAGATTTCTGGGGCATAATATAATTACATAGTTCCAACATTGCCCAACATGCCTCGCTATCCCAGACAAACTATTCTCATAACAGACTACAGTGACTTCAATAATAAACACTCACAAGGAAAAATATTAGTAATGAATAACATAAATGGAACAAAAAGAAAAAATACTTCACTGTGATTTAGAAACACAAAATTATCTGGAACACTTGTTAGAGGCGATCACGAAACCTAAGTAGCACCGCTTTATATTATCAGCTGGACTGTTCATGCTAACAGAGGTTTTTCTCTGATAGTCTCTTGCCTTTTTTTTTCCTATTACAATTTCTCCCAATTTTTCAACCTTTTAAAGACCTTTTAACCTGAATTATCCAAATAGAGACACGAATAGCGCAGGGGAATTTAGTTTGAGGATCACAAGTTCCTTACCATTTCACAATAACACTAAAAACCAAGCTGAGGTCCTCAGATGCCTTGTCCCTCCTCAGGAATGGGCTCCTAGACAGCATGCTGTCTGGACATAAGGATATTTTCCTTTTATTTGTTACATTCTTGTTCTGAAGATTGTAAGTTGCCAGGCAAATATTTTGAAAGTATCTCTGTATTTTATAGCCATTTACATACCACATTCATAAAGAAGGTCCTTCTGGATTCCTTCCAGAAATGACTGGAGTAGAGCATTCAGATTTTGCCTGGCTTTAGAACCAATATTTTTCTCAAGGGGAAATTTCCTGGGGGAGAAAAATGGGGAGAGCAGTCAGCTAGAGCCCTCAGGCAGCACTGTGCCCAGCTTTGATATATCTTACTGAGACCATGTGACAAGACAGGACTGCTGAGGAAGTGACTGTCACTCTAAGCGCCTACCTGCCTCTCACCTGCAGAGGTAGAGAGAAGGACGAGAAGCACCCTAGCTTCAACATCACCTGGAACTTGTTAGAAATGTAAATTCTCAGGCAACCATCAAACTCTGCGGTGGGTGGGGCCCAGCAATCTTTTAACAAGCCCTCCAGGTCATTCGGATACACATTTAAGTCTGAAGCTTTCTACATTAAAAAGATAGATAGGTTGATAGATAAATAGAGAGATAGATAGATAGACCAGAGTATTTATTAAAAGCTCCTGGGATAATACAGCCAGGCTGAGGACTCTGCCTCTGGAAGGAACCCTGGGCTCTAGTTTTAGGACCACTTGGATGCTGACTGTAAGAGGACTACGAGATGAAGCTGTAAACATGATCGAGATTAGGGAGAATTTTTCAAGACACTGGTTGAGAATGTTTCCCTTCTCTTCATTTCCATGGTAGGAACACGTAGGAAGTCTCTCGTATTATTTCCGAATAAGAACAAAGACAAACTAATTATCCTCTACACTCTGGAAACTTTTCAGATTTCCAGCTACATCCCAGCTGAGAATAAACAGATTTAAGACTATGCCTAAAAATCAGTTCATGAGATAATGTG
Source organism: Spilogale gracilis (assembly GCA_004023965.1). Lineage (NCBI taxonomy): Eukaryota > Metazoa > Chordata > Mammalia > Carnivora > Mephitidae > Spilogale > Spilogale gracilis. The sequence goes on from PITA01004699.1 coordinate 27,575, forward strand.
ACTGAATATTATAATTTATCCCATAAACAAAATCAATGGAATAAAGTTTGATTCTTCAGTAGAGTTGTATATACCATGTAAGGAAATAGAAGAAACAGTTATTTAAATAAATTGGGATAGAAGAATGGCCAGTTTTTTCCCAGAATACCAAATGGATCATCGTTGCCCAAAATAATAGAACACTGTCCTGGGGTACTGGGGTGGCTCACAGGGTTAAGCCTCTGCCTTTAGGCTCAGGTCATGATCTCAGGGTCCTGGCATTGAGTTCCACATCGGGCTTTCTGCTCAGTGGGGAGCCTGCTTCCCCCCCCCCTCTTTCTCTGCCTGCCTCTCTGCCTATTTGTGATCTCTGTCAAATAAATAAATAAAATCTTTAAAAACAAACAAACACTGTCCTACTGCATTTGTGTAACACACAATGCCTATAGATACTTCAAACTCCTTTGTTTTCTTTTCCTTAAAAAATACAATAAGAAAAAAATACAATAAGGTCAAATGTAATTATCTGCCTCTCTATTGAGTCTTACTTTATTAACAAAAGCCTAAATCCATCATTTCTTTTCCTAGACAAAAAAAAAAAAAAAAAAGTTAGCCAGACTACCCTTTTATAAATGAAGAGAGAAAGGGGGAGGCTTGGTCCAGATTAGCTGATGTTATTAGCTGATGTTATTATCAAAACATGATCTAGATTTTTTTCATTTAAAAAGGGGGAGATCATGTTGGTATCTCCACACATTTAAAGTGATGGTAAAGGTGAACAACTACCCTTTATTGAGGGCCAACTCTGTGCCCACCACTGTGCAAAAGATATGTCAGCTTTGTCCTGACTTTAGGGATAAAGAAACCAAGCACATGTGACATGGCCCCACTACTGGTGAATTTCAGAGGTTTTGAAATACCTGTTTGGCTACAAAAATCCACACTCTCTGCACTATACCAAAGTTGGGTTCTTGGCTGGGATAATAATCTAAGAGAAAAATGATAATGATTACAGAAATGTGGACCCCCATCTTCCCATCTTTGTCCCATCTCATCCCTCAAAAATGCCTACCAAAGCTCCTCTCTAATCAATATATCATTCATTCATTCAAGGGTTCCCTAAAATGTGCCAGGTGTGTGATAAAGGCTTTGGACACAGCACCTTCTACAAAGTATGGAGCAGGTATGACTGATGGTTTTACTCTGACCTCCCTTTGGAACCCTATTAATAAGCATCCAGCTCCCAATACTTCTTACTTAATCCGCTTTCATAGACGTGATTCATTTCCAAAAGCAGAGTAAGACAACAGTGGTGCCAAGATGCTCCAAGGAGGCCAGATTAGCGCCCCCCAACACTTCCATTCAGTAGTTTTAACCTATGTCCACGCGCTAACCTTACTCGCTGTCCGAGGTGACCAGATGCGGTCTCTGGCCAGCCCTCAGCTGCCCGCTGAGGGCACGGCCCAGGTGGGGCCACGGGGCAGCCGACAGACTTCAAGCCGCCCTCATACTCAGAAGGCAAGCGCCCAAATCACCCAAACTCGAGGCGAACCTTGAACCGACAGCGCCAAAAGCTCCACGCCTCTTGGTGGCAGGGCTTCCCAAAGGCTGGGTCTGGGCTTGGGGACGCTGCCCCCAAAGGACTCGATGATAGGCCCCGCGGCATCGCCGAGTCCCCTCCATATCTGAGCATATCCCGGGCAAGGCGCCAGAACCACCTGCGCCTTTAAGGTCCGGCCAGGCAGCGGAGGGTGATGGGCAGAGGAACAGGGATTCGCCCGGGGGCGAGGGGGGACCCAGGTCGCCACTCCCGCGAGCCTGGCACAAAGGCAGGCGTCGGAAAGAGGAGAACTTCCCACCCTTGGGCCCGAAGGCCTCCCACCCGGGGCCTCAGCGGCCCGACCGCACTTACTGCCAGTCGCCATGGTCCGGCGAGGGGGCTGCTGCGCCGCGGCCCGCGGCTAGGGGACCAGGTGCCGAGCCTACAGGGTGCGCGCTCCTCGCCAGGCCCCGCGTGCTCGGGAGCCGCGCCGCGCACAGCCCCTCCCGCCGCGCGCCCCCGCCGCGCCGCCCCGCGCCCCCGCCCGCCGCTCCTGCCAACCCCGCCGCCCCGGGGGTGCCCCGAGAGCCCAGCCCCAGGGCCCGGCGGCTGACCCACCCCTCCTCTCCTCGCAGCTTCTGGCCTTCCTCCCCAGCTCTCCCCTCTGCCCCCAGAAACACTGAGGGCAGCAACCTGGAAACACGCTCCTGGCCACGCCTGGGTCTCCTCCGAAGGCTTCCTCTCCAGGCCGCCTTTCCCATTACATTCCCCATTACATCCTTGTTTTCCTGCCTCCTTTACAGTTTCCACCTCATCTCTGCCTAAGCTTCCTACCTGAGGCTTGGGACCCAAGAGTCAGTGCTCAACCTCAGCTGGAAAAATCAAAGCCTGAAAAGAGAGTTGAGTGGGAGGCAATGCTCAGCCAGGTGCCAGAGAGCGGTCCTTCTGCAGGAGAACTGCTGGGAAAACCGCTCAACGCTGTCTTGGTAGGTTCCAGGGGTACTGTGTCCTTCATGTCACCGTCTGCTTTGTCTCCAATGTGAAAATAGCATCTGGCACATAGTAGGCTCTCAGCAACTATCTGTTGTATGGGTAGATGGATGACTGTGTGACTGGAGGCCTGCATGAGTAAATGAGTGATGGACTATATGGCCGACTGGATGAACAACTGATTGATAGATGACCACGGGCCAAACCACAACCCCACTAGCTAAGGATGGACGCTTGGGTAACTGGATCAGCCAGAATGAGTGAGGCAGGCCGTTTTGGGGCCTCACAGGTCATTCATGTGTGATTCTGGAGGGCTCTGAGCTGAAGCTGGGACAGTTGTATAGGTGTTCTTGAAGTTCACAAACTGATTCTTGATGGACTCTTGGTGTGTCTGCAGCGGGGATACACAAGAGCCCCATATCCTGTAGGTAAAGAATCAAATAGCCCAAACATAGGATCTAAAGCACATGGCAGGCTATTTACTCTTTCCAAATATAAACTAATTTGATGCTTTTGAGGATTCACATTCAACCCAATCAGTAGGGATTCCTGCAGGGACCTTCCTAGTCCTAGGCTAGAAGACATCAGGCTGGGAAGAGCAGGGAACAACACAGGAGTCCTTTCTGATCAGTCCACAGAACACAGATGAAAGAGGATGACAATCTGATCAGGTTCTACACCCAGAGCCAGTACATCTGGAGTGGGACCCGGAGGCATCAGGTTTTGCTTGCTTTTAATCTTTGTTTAACACAAGTGATTCTGAAGCATACTTCCAGTTAAAAACCGTAGAGATCTGGCTCATTGGTCTTTTACAGCAACCCGCTGTGGTAGGTTCCCAAAGCAAAAAGACCTGGAATGGATCAGATGAGGAAAAGAAAAAAAAAAAAAAAAAAAAAAGACTTAAAGCTGCCGCCGGAGTTTGGAACCTGTTTGAAGCTCACAAACCAGTAGGTTAAGCTGCTTTGAGGGGGAAGGTTATGAGCTGGGTTTGAACACCTTTGAAGGGTCAGCAGAACATTCATGAGGCTCTTTATTTATTAAGTGTATCTACTTTTCTAAGAAAGAGTTGGAAAAGTGAGAACTCCACATATAAGTTCAATCAGTGTTTTCTGAATAACTGACCTATTAGCAGGCATATTAGCCTGGAGCTGGGTGAAGGATAAGGAGGGTTGAGGAGTAAATGGAGGCCCTAGGTATAGATAATTCTCTCCAAAAGTTTGGCAATGCAGGGAATGAAAGGGGATGGAAGAGCTTTAGGGTAGGATTGAGGTAACACTGGCTTTTGTTTTTTCTTTTTTTAAGGTAGAGGATTTTTCAGCAGGATTATTTCTGTCCACATGTTCAAGTATGTAAAAGAAAAACACATGTTTATTTTCCTTAACTAAGCTGACTTTCTGGCCCCTGTCCCCATTCCACCTGGTGTTAGAGAGCTTGATTTTAGACAGTTCAGGGAAAATTCCATTGATTCGGGTTTTTCTCAGGCAATTCCATTTTCTCGCCTCACCTTTTCTGGGGCTTGCATCCAGGTTGGAGGAAAGAGCTGGACAGTATCAGGAATATTAGGAAGTATCTGGCCCTCAGGAACCATCTCCACACTGTGAGGGGCCTCTAATGTCTGGAGGGCAGAGCCCATCAGACCTCCTCAGTGGTGGATGGCCTCCAGGGGTCAGTCCATGAGGGTGCCTCTGCTGCTCTGTGCTCTCATCCACACCCGGAACCTCACTGGGGCTGATGCTCCCCCTTGAAATTTCCATTGTTCTTGTGGGAAAGTCTGGCTATCTGTCTAGGCCATTCTCGGGCAACAGGGAGATCTAAAAAGGAGTCTCAGGCCTTTTTGAATGGGCCACAACCTCGCCTTCCTTACCATCCCTTTACTGTGAGGGCAAAGGGGAACTCTGCATGGTTTGCCAACAAAACATTTAATATAAGACACATGTCCCCGTAGAACTTCTCTTCTCCAACCTATCTGGAAGTTCTCTCATGCCCCTGGCAATGGCACTTTTCTCTAAGAAGTGGGGGGGAATGGGTGCCGGATGTTTTTAACTACACCTGACTATAGAGGGTGGCTTAAACAGTAGAAACATCTTATTATCTCACATAACAAGGAATCCAACGTCAGTGAAAACTCGGAATCTTTCCATCTTCCTACTCTGCCATCCTTACTTTGTGGACAAGAAGACTGCTACAGCACAAACACCTCACATCCTCCATAGCTTCCAGAAGTTGGGGATGGAGTATTCCTTCTTGTCTCTCTCTTTTTAATCAGGGGGAATAATCTTTGTAGAAAGTCCTCAAATTCTAGTCCTCGTCCATTCTAGCTGCAATGGGAGGCTGGCAAAGCAAATGTCTGTAACTTTAGCTTCTATGACATGAGATGGGTTCTGTCAGAAAAGAGAATGGGTAAGGAAGGGCGCTTGGGCACCCCATCAGTGTCTTCCATTGCCTTCTCACACCTCAGCTCCTTGCTCTCCTTTATAACCATTCCTCTCTCCAAGTCTGAAGAAATTCCTCTCCTAAGGGGCTGGAAGATGGTCTCTTAAAACATCCTATATTCTTGCAAATCTGTGTGTCTTGTTCATGGGCTTCCGCTTCTGAAATTCAAAAGCCAAGATTCTGGTTTCTTTGGTTTTCTATACAACCTAAGGCTATAGATGCCAAAGTCTAGTAAGAGACAGGGAAACCTAAATAGTAAGTGGAATTGTGTAACAGGAATGAAAAAAAAACACACAAGTCAGTATCAAGTGAAGATATTAGTACACTTTCAAAGGGAGATGAAGGAATGCGTGGAGAGAAAGGATCTAAAATATTGAGTCAGGACAGGGTGTTGGTTGAAAGAGTGGCTGGTATTGCCAGCATGGGTGGAGGGTTCTGTCCTAGGCACATTTTCAGTCTCAGAAACGTAGGTTGAGGGATAGAGAGTGATGATGTCAAGGGACTCTGGGGTGGGAGGAGGGAGGTTGAGGGTGTCTAGGCATGCTGTGTTGTCCTCAAGTTCTGGATCATGTAAGGACATGTGCTTAGTTAGCAAGAAGGAAGGAAGCAGAGAGGAGGTGGAGGACTAGAGTGGAAAGCTGAGAGGGAATCCAAAGCACGAACAGAAGAGGCTGCAGAGAGGGCCTACCTGGAACTGGACCTCAGGAACACGGGAGAGAAGGTGGCCATGGGCGAGCTTTCTCCAACATGGCTGAGGAGAGTAGGCAGTGGAAGACAACAGGACTTGGAGACCAAAAGGAGGGAGGAATTCTACGTTGTTGCATTCCTGAAATAGCGAGCCACAAGGTTCAGGGGGGGCTGGAGAGATAAGAGGAGTCACAAAGGGAGTCAGGTGGGACGGGGAGGCTGTTCAGGGGCTCAGGGTCTGGAGACTGGGAGGAGGCCACGGAGGAGGGCTGTGGTCTATGAAAACATTAGCGCTTTGGACTGCACATACATAAAGAGAGTTAGGACAGAGAAAGGACAGGCCCCAGGAACTGCTTACAAAGTGGTTTAGCTAAGGTAATTTGTGGTTATTGCAGGGCTCTTCTGACTTCTTATTGACCATAATTGTGAGGCAGATGTCACCACCCACATACCTTAAGTTCATTTCCAAAATAAGAAAGGACAAATACCTCTTACACATGGAAACTACCATCTAGGCTCTCTGACCCTTGGCCTATGACCATCCTGTTGCCTTTATTAACTCTGTCTATAAACAAGAAATGAGACCAGGACAGGGTGAGGGGCTGCAGCTGCCCACTCAGTGGGTCTGTGTCATAGTGGAGATTATTCTTGGTTGAGATAGCTCTTGCTTTGTGTCTTTGTTAGAGTAGGTGAAAACAGAAAAATCATTTTAACTATGATTTGTGCATGTAGGCTGTGAGCTAATGAGCATTTTATCCAACAAGAGAGGAAATTTTTACTGTCTTGTATAAAACTTGCCTTTGATTTTCATTCAGTCTTTGTATCTGTCCTAAGCCTCTGAACTCAAATACTTCCAGAACATTCCCTAAGACATGGATTATTGCTAACAAACAAATAAAGCTTTGAAAATGTAGCCATTAGGTAATAAATAGCATCATATTCTGATGAAACTGTTGCAAGTCACACTGGGAATGGGAAGAAGTGTGACCAGGCTTGTCAGGTAGAAGTCTGGTCTGGGAAGTAGAGGGCAAGGCCTGGTCCCAGCCAGAAGTTTAGGGGCGCCTGGGTAGCTCAGTTGGTTAAGCATCTGCTTTCAGCTCAGGTCATGATTCCAGGTTCCTGGGATAGAGCCCCTCATCAGGCTCCCTGCTCAGCGCGGAACCTGCTTCTCCGTCTCCCTCTGCTGTTCCCTCTACTCGTGCTCTCACTCTCTCTGTGGTCAAATAAATAAATAAATGATCTATAAGAAAATAAACTTCCAGCAGACACTGGACAGACTCATTCGCCAGAAAGCCACAGCGTTCAGGTTGCCTCTGTCTCGCTGCAGGCTATCTCTTAGCTAGTCTGTACCTGGTACCAGGTCAATATTTCAGAATGTGTAAGGTAGGAATTCCAAAGAGGTAAGGGAAAATAACCAGTCTGGGAAAGGAGATAGTCTGGAAACCAGCAAGACAAATAGGTCAAAAGGAGGGCTTTGCTGTTCAAGACTCTGATGTACACGGCATTAATTTCTTTCTTTTTTTTTGAAGTACGTTTTAGGAATCAATTGAAAAAATGTTCAAAATGTTTGATCACCTCATTTCATAAAGCAATACACAGTTATCAAATAATCAAATAATAAGAATCTCCAGCAATACATACTCCCCCCAGTGTCAAATATGCTTGGAGGTGGGTGAGGGCAGAGGGGGAGAAATGCATCCAAAAAGCTATTCTCTGTTTTTGCCAAAGACAAGTCACTGGGCTGCAGACCACCTGGTCCAGAATCACCTGGAGAACTTGTTACAAATGCCAATTCTCAGGCCCCAGCCAGCGCTCACTGGAGGGGAAGCAATAGAAATGGGACCTAGGATCTACATAATAAATGAGCTCCTCAGGTGTTTCCACTACAACTTAAAATTAGCCAATCTCTGCCCCAAATAACAGCAGCTGGTGACAGGGGAATAAAACCACCTGGAGACCAGGAATGTCAGATGGGAGATCCCACTTTGGGATCCTAATAATTAAAGACATCCCTTTAAAAATTAAAGTCCATTCTTTCTTTTAATCCTTCATAAAGATAGAGAACTGGTCACAATTTTTCAGTCATTAATTCCTCATATAGTGAGAAAAATCTCCAAGAGTCATAGGGCCACATAGTTGCTTTCTTTTCTCCAGGCTTAAGTAACTTTAATTCTTTGTTAAAGTACTTATTTTATCTAGAAGAATAGGATAGGATTTTTCAAAGCTGTATTTTTTTTTAAAGATGTTATTAATTTGACAGAGAGAAACACAGCCAGAGAGGGAACACAAGCAGGGGGAGTGAGAGAGGGAGAAGCAGGCTTCCTGCTGAGCAGAGAGCCTGATGTGGGACTCGATCCCCAGTCTCCGGGATCATGACCTGAGCCGAAGGCAGTCGCTTAACCAACTGAGCCACGCCGGCGCCCCGCAAAGCTGTATTTTATTTGAGTAACTCTTGGACAAGGAGAGCTTCTTGGTTGTCAGGAAACAAAATACCCACTTCACTCTACTTCTGAGTAGTTAATATTTTTCCTATTGGACATGAGAGAATAGAGCCGGATAACTATAAGGGGAAATGTAAGTCTTAAAACACTGATTTGCAATATTAATGTATTTCAAGCTGTATTTATAGGTTTAGTAAATCATTTTGTGTATCAGTCTCCTTAGTTCTGTTTTCTAAACCTGTAAACATCTTGACCTTTGGATCTTGGGCTTCCCTCTCACTGAACCAGTTTGTCTTCATGCTCATACAAACTTCTGAAAAGAACAATCCCTACTTCCCATCCCTAGTACATCATTTCCAATTTAACCCTCAACCCACCACTAAAATTAGCCCTTTGCCTTGATCTCTTTGGGCTGTTATAACAAACTTACCATAAACTGGGTTGTTTAAATAACATGTATTTCTCACGGTTCTGGAGGCTGGGTAGTTGAAGATGGAGGCACCAGCAGATTGGGTGTCTAGAAACAGGCCTCTTCCTGGTTCATCAGGGCCATTTTCTGTGTCCTCACATGGTGGAAGAGGCAGGGGAACTCTCAGGAGTCTCTCTGGTAAGTGTCCTAATCCGACTCAAGAGAGCTCCTCCCTCAGGACCTAATCACCTCCCAAGGCCCCGTCTCCCAATAACCTTCACAAATGGCATTGGGTTTCAGCAGAAGATACAACATTCAGTGTTTAGTCCTCTCAGTAAAGGAAGTGGCCTAACTGCCAAACACAAAGGAGAATTTTCAATATTGTATCATGACACTTCTTACCACTCCATCCTTAAGATTCTACTCCCTTGGCTCCTGTGACACTTCCTTTTCTTCAATTTCCACCTACATTTCACATCATTATCAATGGTCCTTCTGCAAGCTTCCTCAGTCCCGACAGAGCGCCCTTATATTTGCTGCTCCAACCCCAGTTCATTGCTCCATCCTACACACTCCCTCGGTATCCTATAACCTCTCGAGGTCTCACCAACCAATTCTCTGCAATATGTTGTATAATATCCCCTGAGATTCAGACTCACCTGTGTGGTGGGGAAACGTGTAGGTTCTGGAGCCAGACCACATGGGTCTATCTAATAATGTCTTCATCGCTCACCAGCTCTGCAATACTGGGTGAGTTACTCACTACGGTTGTGCCTTTGTTTCCTCTTCTGCAAAATGATAAATAATACCTCCTGGGACTTCTACAAATCAAATACTTTCAAAGGGCATTCTCACTCTTCCTGGGTAGATTACTGCAAAAAAACATTTTAATATGTTCCTGCACTCACTAGAAAGTAAAGAAAATCTCCAAGGGGAAAAGAAAAAATAAACTGAACCCAGAGCAGAAGGCAGTAGGTTGTAAGCAAGTAGAATAGAGACCAGTGCAGTGGAGTCGACCTGACAGCTCCTGCAATCCAGAGACCAGACTTGGAGCTTAACCTGAGATTCCCAGGACCTTGCAAGTACCAAAGAGTCATATTCTGAGCTCACAGCAGGCATAAAGAGAAGTCCTCTTGAAGGAAAAACATCGTAAATTAGGCCCACAGGATTCCTACACACTAGATTCAAGAAAATATAAGCTCCAAATATAATGAGGATAAAAACCACCATGAGTGAGGCATAGCAGAAGCAACAAATTATAGACTAACTGTAGAATTTCAGATACTGAAATTATCAGAAAAAGAATGAAAAACAATTGTTTGAAAGATTTAATGAAATAAAAGTTGAACTTAAAAAAACAAAGAATAAGAGAATATCAAAAACATCTAGACATGTATAAAAATCTCAGAAATGAAAAAACAAAGTAGAAATGAAAGACACAATGGAATCAGCCATGCCTGGCTTGGACTCAGCTGCCCTTGGCGCCACAAATTCTAGCCCAAAGGGGCTTACTGGAAGCCCATAGCTGCCTGGTTTGATTTCACCCAGGCTTTATAAATTACTAAAGGTACTCTCCTCATTTCATCAAAAAGTATCAGGAAGAGTGTGAAATCCACCAGAGGACAAAGAAATATCCGACTATACAGCCCTAAGGAGGCAGTCTACATTTTTCATTTTCTTCTCTGAAACAGTGAGTCCCAGTTATGGAGATATAGAAACACTGATTCTATAAAGTGCAGTTTTGTGAATTAATCATATTTGTAAACATAAAGGGTTTTCAGAAAGAAAACTAATAGAGTTATTTACCAGTTTTCCGACATATACAGTATATGGTTAATAATTTGGTATTTTGTTAGGTGTCAGTGGGGACACCACAGAGGATAAACTGTATTTTTTGACTGGTTGATTCATCTTAAAAACAGAATGACTTTGCAGACATATGGTCTCTAAACAAAGGACTGGATATTTCGTTGTTTTTGTTTGTTTTTTAAAGATTCATTTATTTATTACAAAGAGAGCAAGCCCCAGCGTGCACGCACTCTAGTTGGGACAGGGACACAGAGAGAAGAGAAAATCTCAAGTAGACTCCCCGCTGAGCGCAGACTCAAGGATCCTGAGACCTTGACAGGAGCTAAAATCAGGAATCGGTTGCTCAAACAACTGAGCTGCCTATGTACCCCAGGATATCTTGTTTTTAAATGAAATGCTAAAATTGGGGAAATTATCTGGTGGGAAATGTTATAGGCAACTAGTTTAAGTTTATAAATAGAAAACTTTCAGTTAAAATGGTGTAGAGTTAGCAAGAAAGTCAGTATGCCAATGATGCTGCAAGAAACTAAGAGATAAACCAACCATTTAAAACATTTAACAAAGGCAGAAGAGTTAACAATTTGTGAGACTTTAGCAAAATTCATTTCATTTAAATTATATACACTGTAAGAAGTTCAACAAATCTTTGGGTGTTGACTTCTCTAAAAATAGTTAAACTAACATTGCCCAATTAATTAGGTACTATGGTGACAAGAAATTTGAAATGAGCCTGTAGATAATATAATTATATGAAGGCTTTCTCTTTTTTGTTCTTGTTATCTTAAATAAGATTTTTTTAAGCCTCATATTAAAGCACTTGTAAGAAAAGAAGACTGGTATATATAAAAAGGTTTCCCTCATGCATAATCTGTAATTAGCCTGATGATCAGACTTTGCTGATTGAAACCAAAAGTAAATTGATAACAGAACTTGACAATTCTGTAGTGCTTAGCATTTTTGGAAGATTAACTTCCTTGAAAAATCAGGGATTTTTAGCATTTTCAGAAGTGCACCAACTTCTTTCAAGCCATTAGGTTAGTATGACACTAAATTATGATCAAATATACTTGGGTGACATAATGAGTTGTTAAGTCTCCAAGAATACTAAGTGGAACCTTGGTAACCTGGGACACACTCAAGGCACAAATACAGTGAAGGAGATCCAGTAACAAGGGTGAATAGGAGGCTATCACCTCATTTGGTTCTGTGATAAAAAATGTAGGCAGATGCAACCCTAGAAAGGAGAGATCTGTGTTTATACAACTTCACCCCTGAGGGCACAGCCCTGTCTGGAGCAGGCAGAAAGGCTGAGTCCTGCTGAACTGAGGAGTCAGAGGAGGAAGCCTGGGTTATCAGAGTGGTTAGACATCAAGATGGGAAACCCCCCAAAGCAGGGATGACACAGAGGGCAACCCCAACATGTGAGTGTAAAATGCCCTCATGTCTTAGGCTGCCAGCCAGCAAGAGCACCAATGATTCTAAGACAAGTGAACAGCTGAAGAGCTCAAAGTTCAAGTTCTGCTTGAAACACTCCACATCACTCTGTGAAAACTTCCTAAGGAGCCACATACCAGGATTGAGGTATTTGCCCTAAAAGTAGGGACAAAACCACCCCAATAAAGTCTACAATCAAATCTCCACAAGCGCAAGATGCTCCATCCATAATTTATCTGCTTCCTAGAACAAAACATTCTTCAGAGGGAAATTACAGAATCCAGAGTCTCTAACATGTATCATTATATAATAAAAACTTACTAGACAAGGAAGGAAACGAAAATATGACCCTTAGTCAATAGGAAAAAAAAAAAAAGCAGCCAACAGAAACACAGAAAATGATGACCCAAATGTTGGAACTAGCAAAGACTTGAAAATAACTAGGTAAGTATATTAAACAATCTATACTGAAAGATGGAAAGAATGGGTAAAAAAAATTGGAGAATTTTAGTAGAGATTTGAAAACCATGAAAAAGAACAGAGGGGACATCCTAAAATTGAAAAATCCAACACCTAAAATTTAAGTTATTGGAAGAGACTAACTTCAGATTGAATCCATTAGAATTAAGGACTCATGAGCTTGAAAACAAGTGAAAAGCAATCATCCTGTCTGAAGAACAGAGAAAAAATTATTAGGGGAAAAGAAGCCATGATAACCTATGGGACTGTATCAAGCAGTCAATACACATGTACTTGGAATCCTAGAGAAGAGTGAGACTGGTATGACATGTAGGACACACTAAGAAAATAAACCACAGCAGGCATATCCCATCAAACTGCTGAAAACCAAAAATAAAGACAAAATCATAAAAGCAGTCAGAGATACATACGAGGGAATAGCAGCAAGATTGGAAACTAACCTCACATCAGACACAAGGAAGAAGGCTGAAGACAATAGAACAATCTTTAAAGTGTTGAAAGAAAAAGCTGTTTACCTAGAATTCCAATTTCAGCAAAAATATCTTTCAAAAATGTAGGTGAAATAAAGACATGTTCAGACAAAAAAAGCTGATATAATGTTGTCTCTGACAGAGCTGAACAAGAAATTCATATTAAAATTCTTCAGACTAAAGGAAAATTATTCCAAATGCAAGTATACGATTTGCATGAAGGAAAAAAGAGCACTGGAAAAGGTTCATATGCGGGTAAATGTAATACTTTTTAAATTTTTTTTCTTTAAACAAAAATCAAAATGTATAATGAAGTAACATATAGAAGGGGAGAAGGGGGCTTAAATGGAATTACAGGGTGAATGTACAGGTGGATTTTATGAAGGCATGGGGTCACACAACAATCTCAGAGCAAACCCAGTCTGGCCCCTGACCAGTTTCTCTTCACCAGTGTGTCAAGTGCCTGTCGTCAAGTGAAATTTTTGCCACTACTTGATTACTTCACTGAGTGCAATATTGATGATAATGTGATAGCATCATTACCATTTTAATCAAATCACGGATGGACTGAGTTCTTGGGATTCAAATGGCCTGTCCTGCCTGCCTCTTAAGAAAGTAGCCAGAGTTGGGGCCCTCCACATAATTTGCTATGCCCTGTGGCTTTAGACCCGGCTCATTGCATCAGGAACCTAGGCCATCATTAAGGGCAGCCACCATTTGGCTAGACATAAGAGAGGTCAAAATAACCCACAAGAATAATCTCTGCCCAACCAGGAAGATATCTTTTGGTTTATTCAGATCCTCTGAGGAGCAGTAGGAAACAGAAATGCAGACAGAGGCTCGAAAACACATGAAGAAGAGTATGCAGACGGTGACTACACAGCAATGATCAGCCGTTTAAAAGATGAGGACACAACCGTCTGAGCTGACAGCCATGTTGTCAGCTCTCCAAGCAGCTACGCCTCAGAGGAGACCCATGTCCTCTGTATTCTGAAATAAGCCTCCAGCATTTAAGATAACATGAATGTGCCTTTGTTCCTTGCAACTAAAAGGAGCCTGTCCAAATTTATCTTTTAAAAAGTCCAGTTCTGCAAAATACAACACATTAAACCAAATAATGGTTTATTAAACACATTTTAAAAATTTACTACATGCGAAGGCGCTATACTGCCTGGGGCTTTGGCATTACTTTAATACAAGGAATTTCTAAAATGTGCAATGAAAATTACTACATAGCTGTTCAGAAGATAAATGAAAATGTGAATAGCTGAGCACCCACAGTCTTCCCGATGCCATTTAAAAAGCAAGCATTCTTCAAGCTATAATTTAACTCAAGAATCAAGGGGAAGTTAGTAAGGCATTAACAACTCTGCTTATTTGCCCAGGCTCTTTACGTGAAAGCAAATTTTAGTTCATTAAGTTCATTTTTAAAACATCTCAATTAATGGTATTTTATCTTTCTATGTATTTGATTCTTTTTGTCATAAGCAAAATAGTTTTATTAGGAAAATGATCTATGTTGTACCTAATTCAACATGAAAAAAGGAAACCAGGAGCTTCTTAAGTTGTCGACTGAGGTAGGAGAGCTCTTGTCAACCAGAAAATCTATGTAAACACATAAGCTTCCAAAAATTGACTTAAGAAAATTGCATCAAAAATCACACCAAGCAGGGGCACCTTGGTGGCTCAGTCATTAAGTGTCTGTCTGCCTTTGGCTCACGTCATGATCCTCAAGTCCTAGGATGGAGCCCTGCATCCAGCTCCTTGCTCAGCAGGGAGTCTGCTTCTCCCTCTCCTCCTGCCCCTCCTATGGCTCCCCCTCTCTCCCTCTCTCTGAAATAAAAATCTTAAAAAAAAAATCACATTAAGCACTAATTACTCTGGTTTCCTTGGCATCCAAGTATTTTTTAAAAGCATATACTTCCAGGGGAACCTAGGTGGCTCAGTTGGTTAAGTGACTGCCTTCAGCTCAGGTCATGATCCTGGAGTCCTGGGATCGAGCCCTGCATTGGGCTCCCTGCTTGGCTAGAAGCCTGCTTCTCCCTCTCTCACTCCCCCTGCTTGTGTTCCCTCTCTCGCTGGGTTTCTGTCAAATAAATAAATAAAATCTTTAAAAAAAAAAGCATATACTTCCAGTAGTTATTATTTTGAAGTTTATAATTTTGTATCTTTGCACTGCCAAAGCACTATGCAATTCTAGGTATTTGTGACAAGTCTGTAAGGTAATTCTATATTATCTTGAATTTACAGCTGAGAAAAGATTTAAACAAAGGAATTTTTAAAGAATATATAATGAATCAGTGGCAGAACTAGGATGCAAATACTTGCCTTTCTAGTTTCTAGGTCAGGAATATTAGTTAGTCAAATCATTTAGATAAACAAATTTTTTTTTTTAAGATTTTATTTATTTGACAGAGAGAAACATAGCCAGAGAGGGAACACAAACAGGGGGAGTGAGAGAGGGAGAAGCAGGCTTCCCGCTGAGCAGGGAGCCCGATGTGGGACTTGATCCTGCGTCTCTAGGATCATGACCTGAGCCGAAGGCAGTCGCTTAAACAACTGAGCCACCCAGGCGCCCGATAAATGCATTTTTAATACATTTCCCTATTATACCACTGTTCTGGTAATCTCTATAAGAAGACCAAGTCTTTGCCTGAAACTTGGTTCATTCCCTCTCCTTTGGCAGTAGAAAATAGCTTGCTGATGGTAAACTGTGTTTCAGGGAATAAGCACTTTAATTGGGAAACTGGGGGATGTTTCCCCACCATAAATATATCCACACAGGAGAACTCTGAGGCATTAAGAAGGGTATGTTATAAACCCAAATGGGATCATAGGTGTGCTTACAACATAAACTCAAAAGTGTCCCAGAAAAGAAAACAAACACACTATAATTTCTCATAGAGAACTGCACATTTCCAGGGTAGTTTTCTTCTGAAGACATAAATTACAATACTTTATTTCCCAAGTGAAAAATATTTCCCTAATCAGTATGTGCACAACCTCCATTTCCTTTATGGTTCTGCTTCTTTCATTCATGGTTTTAGCTACTCCAAGTAAACCTGGCATAACATTAAAGCTACTGTGATTCCAAGTCTCTACTGTGAACAGTACTTTCCTATATTAAGATGTCTGAAAGTGGAAGGGTTTTAAAATATATCTTGTAGCTACAAACACTGCCACAAAACTTGTCTTCTTCACAAAACAGTAGTCATTATTTAACATTAAAATCATGTTTTTATGACCTGGTGCAGTTATTTTATCATAATCTGGGTGACAATACAAATAGCTTAATTTAATAGGTACTAGTATTATGGCACATTTTAATTCTCAAAGCCCACTATTAAACACAAATATTTTCTATCTGAATTCTATTTAATAAGTTCAATTTCACCACTCACAACTGTTTAGTACAATTTTGTTACTTTTGGGTTCCTGGGTGTCTCAGCGGGTTAAGAGGCTTCCTTCTGCCCAGGGTCCTGGGATCAAGACCTGTATGGGGCTCCCTGCTTAGGAGGGAGCCTGCTTCTCCCTCTCCCTCTGCAAGCCGCTCACCCTGCTTGTGTGCCCTGTCAAATAAATAAATAAAATCTTAAAAATTTTGTTATTCTTAACTGTCTTTCTACCTTTTCTGCTGTTAAGATTCAAGCTATGTTCAACAGTCAAAAATTACAGATTGGTAACAAGTGTAATGGAGATGTGGAGAGTCCCTTGTAAATACTGTTAGTAGGCATGTAAACTTGCAATCTTTTTGGAGTTCCATTTGGCTGTAATTAAAATTTTATATATACATATATACGTGTATATATACACACATACACTGTCCAACAGGCAGATTCATATGTACTTTTACCTAACAGAAATACCAACCTGAGTCAACATCAAATACCATAAAAATCAACACAGCATTATTTGAAATAGTGAAAAATGAAACGAACCTGTGCAGAGAAGAGGCAGCAACACAGGCCTGAGATTGCAGTCCTTAGAAAGACCTGCTTGCAAGGCTGGCCCTTGGCTGACATCTGGGAACTTGACTGGCAAACAGTTCCCTACACTGAAATAAAGCTTGCCCTGAAGACCCAAACCTGTAGATGAAGCCATCATGGAACTGACCTACTTTACAACCCAGAGCACCACCCTGCACTGAGACTCAACTGGTTTTAACCTTTCCTCACTACTTAAGCTACTGCAAAATAGGTTTTACTGCTTCAAGTGCAAAGTACTCTGGATTTCCATTTCTGTTGGCTTATATAAAATGACACTGAAATTATAGGCAAGAGCCCTAAATTTGTATCCCAGATACATCACTTACTAACTCTGAATGTGGGCAAGACACTTACCACCTTAAGATAGTTTCTTCATTGTACAAATGAAATGATACTGTCTTTTAAGTATTATTATGAAAAAATAGAGGACAACTCACTGTGTTAGCTGTACAATGTTTGTAAATGTTAATGATTAGAGAAGTTCTAGCAAATAACCTAGTACACAGGAGGCCAATGATAACTCCAAGTGCCCCAACACTAGAATATTTAATTCCCAGAAGCTCTGTCCAACGTCCACATTATGAAAATTGCTCCATCTACTACCGGGAACATGTGAAATCAGGGGAAATAATTTTGTTTAGTAGCTAATGTGATAGCATATATTCTAATAAATGAAAGTTTACTTGGGCTAGCATCAATATTTTTAATTCAAAAGATTATAGATATCACACATTTTCACTCACAGGACATTTGCAAAACTCCTGAAAATACAATGCTGGAAAACAACTTGAAGTATAATCAACTGTATAACAGGCTGAGCCAACCATATGGTGTGGAGATGGTCTGCTGGTGGCAGCAATTCAAACAACATGGCTTCAGTGACCTTCATTTAAATGTCTTAAGCAAGAAATTAACAGAGACGTGTTCACAAAGTTTAGAATCTTTTTCTGTATCATCTATTCTGTACCACAGACACATTCTGGAATTTACATTACCACTCTTAAAGGTTTTATTAGAAATAATAAATGTGCCTGGGTGGCTCAGTCAGCTAAATGACCAACTTGAGGATTCTCCCTCCCTCTCCCTCTGCCCCACTAGCCCCTTAAGTGTGCAAACATGCACACACATGCTCTCTCCCTAAAAATAATCTTTTTTAAAAATTTAAAAAGAAATAATTAGTATTTAAATGTTGTATTTAAATAATGTACTGAACTATTCATATATGTATATATGGACACATGCAAATACATATCTATACATACACATACATATATACATACATAATATTAGGCCAAAGGGAGCTTTAAAACAAGCACCCAAGACTATTTAATTGATTGCAGAAGTAGAAACTGGGCTTCCTAAATACCAATCATGTAAATTACTGACCGAGTAAGTCTCCTATGTTCAAAAATAAAGCAAATAAGGCAAAAATTGTATTGCACTTAACCATAAATATATAAAATAGTAAGTACACATCATAAACAAATCCATTGCCATACTATAAATTTAATAAGCCACTTGGATGTAATAAACATTATTACTTCAAGAACAAATATTTTAAATAGTTAATATTATCATAACTGTAAGAAGTATAACATCACAAAAAGTTATAGGAAACAATAACCTACAAATAACAGGGTTATTGCTATTCCATCCTAAGTCCAAATTTTATTTCCATTTATGCAGATTTCATAAAAGGAAATGCAAAAATTAAATCTTGAACTAAATTCTTTTTTCTAATTTTTTGTTCCTTTATAAATCTAGAGCAATGTTAAGATATTGCCATTTCAGAGAAATAATCTATAGTTTCCTAGAAGAATTATTTTTAACACTGGTAGTATTCCTGTTCAATATACAAAATATAAATCTTTTCTTATATCAGAGATGTCAAGATTAAGAATTCTTCGCCGGATTCTTTGTTCTGTATTTTCGTTTCCTCTTGGGTGCAGTGAACTCTAAAGACATAAAATTAAAAAGTCTGTCAGGTCTATAAAATAACTGATTTAAGTGATTAACTGATAACATACATTTAAATGATACAGCTGTTTAATTAATTAGAATGCCCTCACAATAAAGCTCCAACAAGAAATCCTAAAATCCTAAACCTAACATATACATGATTCTTTCCTTCAAAATGTTACTGTAGTTGAAAACTTATTAAATTCTAGTCTTCCTAAATCCTATTTAATAATAAGCTACTTTGAAATTGTCTCAGATAAGTATGCTCTCCCTACAACTAGCACAGACCCAGTGTGCCAGATGTGAAAAGTACACAGGCCAGTGCAATGAGAGAGAGTAATTAAAATTTGAATTTCATTTCAATTAAACCTGAAAATGTAACCCAAATCGCTAGTACATCTTTATTATTATGTTCAATTAGCTAGAATCTAGTACATCATTAGTTTTTGATGTAGTGTTCAATGATTCATTAGTTACATATAACACCCTGTGTTCATCACCATACATGTTATCCCATTCTCCCATCCCCTTCCTTCTGTAACCTTCAGTTTGTTTCCCAGAGTCCAGAGTCTCTCATGGTTTGCCCTCCTCTCTGATTTCTTCCGTTCAGTTTTCCCTCCCTTTCCCTGTAGTCCTCTGTGCTATTCCTCATGTTCCACATATGAGTAAAATCATATAATTGTCTTTCTCTACTTGACTTATTTCACTTAGCATAATCCTCTCCAGTACATCTTTTTGGCTGTAACAGGAGATGCCACAAACAACACTCAAATAAGTGTTTATCTAGAAACAGCTATGAACCTAAAAATTACAAATCATTAAAAACAAAGAAAATAATAGGATATACAAAAACATGAAAATTATGAAAGATGTAAAGAAACAAAATATTCCCCACCAATGAAAAACAAAAGAAGAGTGATGGGAAAAGGAACAAAAAAAGATGAAGAAGAAAGTAAGAAGAAAAAGAGATTTCGGGAATCTTCTAGATTCCTAGAAGACAGCAGCAACCAGGATGGAGTGCGGCAGGACAAGGGAGCAAACTGTCTAGTAAAGCAGGTCAGACGTAAGCAAGAAAGTTCTTTAAAAATATGAAAATGACAAAATCCTTCAATTGTCTGAATATCCCAACAGGAGACTTATATGACTGAGGAAGAGTTTGAAGATAAATTCGTGTTAAGTCTATAGAAAAAATAAGACAAAAGGTTATCACTCTCTAGGGAAAACAATAAAAGTACAGATTAAGTAAGAATCATAGTACATTACATGGCTCTGTTGTCAATAATTTTTTATAAATGCAAAATACTTATATAGCTAAAATAATTACATTGAAGGCTGGGGCCTGGGATGTATACCCGTGTTTGTAGTGGGAGGTGAAGAATATTTTAAAGAAAACTATGCCCTTGTCTTCCTCAGTGGAAAGTCAAGAGATAAGCCACAGAATTAAAATAAAGAGAAGTGACAAAACACACATTTTTTACGGACTAGAGGTAAATACCAAAACAACAGTCAAAAGCGATGAGTAGTTGAACACTACATCAAAAACTAATTATGTACCACATGTTGGCTAACTGAAAATAACAAAAATAAAATAAAATAAAATAAGAAATGGGACCAAAGTCAGAAGACTATGGTTTCTTATAATGAATATTATAAAATTAGTTGAATTAAGATATATACTTGTGTCATTAAAATTTAACCAAATTTTTACAAATTGCATACTGACAGATATTAAAATAGGACTTGCCAAAGAGCCATAAAGGTATGTATGTGTATTTAACTGTTTATTCACCAAAAAAGCCACCAATCAAGACTGGAAAGCAAAAACTAGTCTGAAACTCATCACAAGATTGTAAAGGACTATTTTATGGTGACATAAGCAAACCACAGAAGCACTCTTTTTTATTTATTTTTTATTTTTTATTTATTTATTTTTTACAGACTTTATTGATTTATTTGACAGAGAGAAATACAGCTAGAGAGGGAACACAAGCAGAGGGAGTGAGAGAGGGAGAAGCAGGCTTCCCACCGAGCAGGGAGCCCGATGCGGGGCTTGAACCCGGGTCTCCAGGATCATGACCTGAGCCGAAGGCAGTCGCCCAACCAACTGAGCCACCCAGGCGCCCCTCTTTTTTATTTTTTTTAAAGATTTTATTTATTTGTCAGAGAGAGAGAGAGAAAGAGAGAGAGAGAGAGAGTACAAGCAGGGAGATCAGCAGGCAGAGGGAGAAGCAGACTCATGGCTGAGTAGGGAGCCGAATTGGGACTCAGTCCCAGGACCCTGGGATCATGACCTGAGTCGAAGGCAGACGCTTAACTGACTGAGCCATCGAGGTGTCCCAAGCGCTCATATTTCTGAAGGAACAAATTACTCCTCATAAAATGTCCATTCTTTGTCTTCTATGTATTTCTATTACACTGTTTCTCTCTACCATAATGGACTAGGTTGTTTTTCTTCCTAATTAAACTCTAAGGTCCCTGAAGGCACAGATGGATCTGATTCAATCAACAAGTATTTATTTAAGTCCACTACAGGCCAGTCACTGTACTCAGATCTGTAATAACTGTGATCAAAATAAAATGGTTCTTCAATTCCAATAGTATATATCTTTATGGCCCTGTACATAGCTAAGTGTTTGAAACATGACAGGCACTCACGATTAATGCTGAATAAATAAAAAGCCACCTGAAAAAAAATTATTCTTAACACACACTGTATTATCATTGATGGATTACCAACTACCATGTCTAGCCTGCTAAACATAACTTACTCACTGTAATACTATAATTATTACTAGAGACAATATTATTTAAACTGTTTAATAAACACTACAAATTGTGAAAATTACAACACTAAAACGTATAGCCATTTTAATTTGTCATGCAATTTACAACTGCAACTATTGAGTTACAATCATCATTCCATAGGTGAAAATTTCACATTCGAATTTGAAATAACTATTTTTTAACAATAAAATCTTTTAATTTTTAAAAAAGATTTTATTTATTTATTTGACATAGAGACACAGCGAGGGAGGGAACACAAGCAGGGGGACTGGGAGAGGGAGAAGGAGGCTTCCCACTGAGTAAGGAGCCTGATATAGGGCTTGATCCCAGGACTCTGAGATCATAACCTGAGCCAAAGGCAGCTGGTTAATGGCTGAGTCACCCAGGTGCACCCAATAAAATCTTTTTAAAGTTATATCCAGAAATTTGTATTTTGTGAACCTTGCCCTTTGTTAAGAATACATTCCATACATCCTCATGATGACGTATATTCACATACTAATAATGGTATTTTACCTATCTTTCTACCTCTCCTTTCATTTACTGTATTAACATTTAAAGTGTCATGATTGGGCGCCTGGGTGGCTCAGTAGGTTAAAGCCTCTGCCTTCAGCTCAGGTCATGATCTCAGGGTCCTGGGATCAAGGCCCGCGTCGGGCTCTCTTCTCAGCAGGGAGCCTGCTTCCTCCTCTCTCTCTGCCTGCTTCTCTGCCTACTTGTGATCTCTCTCTCTGTCAAATAAATAAATAAAATCTTTAAAAAAAATAAAAAAATAAAGTGTCATGATTAATTCTAAAATTCTCCAATGTGTCAAAGAAAAAGGCATCACAAGAACACACAGCTAACCATTATGCTCTTCAAGGGTTCTAAACCTTAATGCTTTCCAAGCATAACTTTCCATCAATATTTGACAATATTTCATCTGTACCTGTTTCACTAAAACTTTCGTTGTCCTCTTCCTCTTCTGTAATTACAGGCATACTCAGCCTTAACAATTTATCTTCTTTATGTACATTCTGCATGTCATCTGGATATAGTTGGGAAAATCATTTCATACAAAAACAAAGAATCTTAATCTTTGAGAAAAATTTTTACACAAAATAATGTCATTAACTACAACATAAAAATTAGACATTTACACTAAATGCTAAAATTGTAATGGTAAAGAGAAATACGCATTTTAGAATACATACTTATTTTAAGTATTATTGTATTTGTATCTCTGCTTTGAAAATAATCTAATTCTTCCATTAAAGTAAAAAAAAAAAAATGAAGGAAAAGGAAAGAAATGAAATTAGCCAAACATGAATAGTTTACTCAAGCTTTATCACACACATCATGGGTTATATCTGTAGATATCAGGGAATAATCATGAGCCTTACTTCAATTATATTTACTAATCACAAATGTGATTTTAAAGGTAATAGCCTTGTTTTTAAATGTATACTGTCTTTTCTTACCACATCTGCTCTATAAGATAAATTTCTCTAAGTCATAATTTGCCACTGACTTACCATTCTCCAAAATATTTTTCTACATCAACCTTCTGGTGCCTAAAGAAATATCCTGATCAAATTTATCAAGTACCATTGTCTTATCAGGTCTCATTTACCACATAAATCTCAGGTCCCAATAGCAATGCAAACATACATTCTCACTCCTTATGCTGCCTTATTCTTTTCCAAAATACTTTTACCACCTGATTACATGTTAATTTTTTTCTCTATGGTCCTCCTCCCACTAGAATGTTAAGTTTCACAAGCACAGATTTTGGTTGAAGTCAGTGTATCCCCAGCACTCAGAAAAGTGCCAGGCATATAGTGGGTATGCCATTTATTGGATTTATTTACTATTATGTTGTAAATTTTATTTATTTATTTGACAGAGAGAAAGATCACAAGTAGGCAGAGGCAGACAGAGAGAGGAGGAAGCAGGCTCCCTGCTGAGCAGAGAGCCTGATGCGGGCCTCAATCCCAGGACCCTGAGATCATGACCTGAGCCTAAGGCAGAGGCTTTAACCCACTGAGCCACCCAGGCGCCCTATTTTTTATTTATTATTATTATTAATTTATTTATTATTACAGTAATCATTTATTAAATGATTAAACATGGATTCAATGATTTTATAACACAGTATTTCATTTGGCACATATGTTAACACATACCCGTCAGCACTTCTCAGAAGGCAAGAAATTAAAGGAAAATAAGCTTGAATTTTCTGCTCTGAACACATATATGTGGAGATGTTAAATGGGGTACAGAGTTTATGGAATGAATAGACTGCTCTAAGACAGGGTTGAGTAAACTGTAGCAATAAGCTTCCATTTAAATACAATTTAAAGGCACCTGGGTGCCTTAAAGGGTGCCTTTAAGTGTGGCTCAGTGGGTTAAGCCTCTGCCTTCAGCTCAGGTCATGATCTCAGGGTCCTGGGATCGAGGCCCACATCAGGCTCTCTGCTCAGCAGGGAGCCAGCTTCCTCCTCTCTCTCTGCTTGCTTCTCTGCTTAGTTGTGATCTCTCTCTGTCAAATAAATAAATAAATAAATTCTTTTTTTTTTTTTTAAGATTTTATTTATTTGACAGAAACACAGCTAGAGTGGGAACACAAGCAGAGGGACTGAGAGAGGGAGAAGCAGGCTTCCCGCCGAGCAGGAAGCCCAATGTGGGGCTCGATCCCGGGTCTCCAGGATCATGACCTGAGCTGAAGGCAGTCGCTTAACCAACTGAGCCACCCAGGCACCCAATAAATAAAATCTTTTAAAAAAATATAATTTAAACTTAATAAAATACGAGTTTCCCATTAAATCATTAAAGTAGAATTTTACCTTTACTAGCAAATCATAAATATTAATTACAGTAATTATATAATTTTAAAGATGGCAGATGTTTTACGAAATCTTCTTACAGCTAATCACATTTTTTTAAAACTTGAAACTATAAAATTTTCGAGTTCACAAAATAATAATTATAATCACTACAATCTACCCAAAGTTACTGATACTGTTTTTCACAATCTTTTAATCATGTCCATCTATGTCCATTATTAATGAATTTTCCCTAAATCCATATATACAACTTCAAAGATTCTATGCAACAATGTCAAGATAAGGATTTCTGAGTTAGAAACGGACAGCTGAGGGGGGCACCTGGGTGGCTCACTCAGTTAAGTGTCTGTCTTTTGCCTTCTGCTCAGGTCACGATTCCAGGATCCTGGGATTGAGCCCTGCACTGGGCTCCCTGCTCAGCATGGAATCTGCTTCTCCCTCTCCCTGCCCCCCCCCCAATGTTCTCGCTCTTAAATGAATTAATAAACAAAATTAAAAAAACAAAAAAGGGACAGTTGAGAAGTCCTCATCTAGTCACATGATCATTAATTACATTTTAGAGATAGATCTCTACATTAAGTAAGATTAAAAAATTAAAAGCAATGTTCTCCAGAAGCTCTTAAAAACAAATACCGTGCTTTACCCACTTATCATGCAGCCAGGAACCAAAAAGTAAACAAACAAAACTTTAGATGTTTATGTCAAAATCCACATATTAGATAAAGCTCATGAATTTCAGTCACCAGTATGTTCCTCAGGCCTTTATGTAGAACCTGATCACATTTATATTACATAAAACAGAAGTGAACAGCCAACCAATTTCTGAAATCATTACAGTTAAGCAGCAGCAAAAGGGCAAAAAAAATTGCTATAAGCCACAATGACAATAGAAAGAAGACACCTACCACAGTAAGTGTAACAAAAACTTAAAAAATAATAAGACATAAAAACTGCAAAAGGGGCGCCTGGGTGGCTCAGTTGGTTGGGCGACTGCCTTCGGCTCGGGTCATGATCCCGGAGACCCGGGATGGAGCCCCACATCGGGCTCCTTGCTCGGCGGGAAGCCTGCTTCTCCCTCTCTCACTCCCCCTGCTTGTGTTCCCTCTCTGGCTGTGTTTCTCTCTGTCAAATAAACAAAATCTTAAAATAAATAAATAAACTTCCCCACACACTTAAGATATTTGATACGGTCATTATATTATAAAGCCCAGTAACATAAATATGCTTATGATAACCCTGAGTCATAAAGAGAAAACTGAACTATGTTTAGGATATACTGTTCTAGAAAACAGGAGAGCATAAAATACATTTTAGTATTTTTCTAATTATAAAAATGATAAGTGTACATTGTAAAAACAAGCAATATATAGAGAAGAAAGTTTTACAAAGATATTAACCAGAATAATTAAGCTTTTAAAAAGTAAATTTTGACATTTAAATCATTAACCTTAGTTATTATAAAACTAACTCCCTAGAGGGCATCAGGTAGATGGTTTTTACTATGCTCAAAGCTAACAGTGTGGGAGGCAATTACAACTAATAGACTATTGCTCAATCTTAAAACAAATGGTTACCAGACATGCAGTTAGACTACAACATACTTAATTGCATGTCTAATTTGAGCTCCAGACCCACGTTTCCAGTTACCTGAGAGACAGCAAGTATAGCAGCTAAAGATTCAGGCTTGGATTCACACACACTGCTATTCCAGTCTCATCTCCATTTATTAGCTAGGGGGACCCTGGATATGTGAAAGAAGTGTGCCAGATATCAAGTGTGCCAGAAATAATAGCTACTATCCTCTCCACCATTCTGTCATCATTACTATTACTGATGTCCTTCCAGAAATGTGCATGCTATAGTCTAGGAATGGGGAACACAGACAGCTGAAGCTTAACTAATACACACTTAGGTAAACCCAGTCAACAGACTGAGTACTTTTTACTGCCAGACAACTATTACAAGAATTGAACCTGGAAAGGCAGACAGGAACAAATTCTACCCCAAAGAAACTCTTCATTCTGTGGTCCTTATTTCTGTCAAAGGCACCAACACTCCTTCAGTTGCTTAGGCATTAAGCATCCTTGTCTCATCCCTCTCCATCAGCCTCTAAGTTTGGTCACATACAGCTACATTACAACTGTGCTTGGTTATATACATTGGCCCTCATATCTGTTTGTCTATTTGCCTAATTCCTATAACCACCTGGCCTTATGCTCATTGCTCCTAAACAGCCTTTTCTCCAGTGTTCCTATTTTCAGTTTGTCCCCACCTACCAGCCATACTACTCCCAGTTGATTTTCTTCAAAGAAAACCGGTCATACCACTTTCTTGCTCAGAAGTCTCAGATGACTCCCCTCTGCTACCAAAATTTAATGGTTCCACACTTCAGGGCTGGTCAAAATACAATCCTTAACATATTTTTCTACATTAACAGTAGCTCACTCCCAGGTAAAATGGAGTCACTCTATACTTTCAACTACCCCACCTTCTGTCCATGCCAATCCCTGTATTTGTCTTAAGTCTATGAAGGTATTGTTATATTTATTTTTTTTAAATAAAAACTTTGGATTTTTTTCTAGATTACTCAAGTAACATATAGTTAGCACAAAAAATTCAAACATTACAGAAATGCATGGACTTAGAAATTTCTCATCATCCCATCTCTGAGAATTAAACCACTATTAATATGTTTCTAAATTTCTTTGATGATATACCATTGCATTTATGCCTACATATGTATTTTTTAAAGATTTGAGAGAGGGAGTGTGTATGTGTATGCAAGCAGGAGGGAGGGAAAAGGGCAAGCAGACTCCCTGTTCAGCATGAAGCCCACCATGGAACTAGATTCCATGACCCTGAGATCATGACCAGAGCCAAAACCAAGAGTTGGATACTCAACCAACTGAGCCACCCAGGCATCTGCCCCTCTAGATATTTTTATGAATGAAATGCAATCACACTCTTCGCCATTCTTGCTAAGCAATGCACTGGTATATTTTGGATCTAGTTTCATGTCAGTATATATAGGACTTTCTCTAGCTTTTTAATAACTGTAAAATATTCTTTTGTGTGGTCTAACAATTTTACATACTTTTTCAATGTTATACATTTGAGCTGTTTAGTCTTTGCCATTTCAAATTCCTAGAAACTGAGCTGCTACATTAAAAAGCACAAACTTTTGGGGCGCCTGAGTGGCTCAGTTGGTTAAGCGACTGCCTCCGGCTCAGGTCATGATCCCAGAGACCCGGGATCGAGTCCCACATCGGGCTGCCTGATCGGCGGCAAGCCTGCTTCTCCCTCTCTCACTTCCCTTGCTTCTGTTCCCTCTCTGGCTGTGTTTCTCTGTCAAATAAATACAATCTTTAAAAAAAAAAGCACAAACTTTTAAAATTTTGACAGATGTTTCCAAATTGCTGTCTGAAAAGGATGTGCCAATTTATACTCCCACTTAAATTCAGATTTTACCTCTTCACATTTTTACTATCAATGGGTATTCACTTATCCTTAATATTTGGCAATCTAGTAAGTTATATAAAAATCGTGACTGAATTTACATCCCTTTAATTATGGAGATTAAATATCTCTTCATATATATGTGGACTGTCTGTGTTTTGTAAATTCCCTGCTCATCTCCTAAGCCAGTTTTTCTACTGGGTGGTGGCCCTTTTCTAACTGATTTATAAGAGCCCCCCTAAAATTAGAAATGTTAACATTATTATATGTGCTGCAAATAGTCTTACAAGCTCTTTTGCACTGTTGGAAGTATAAGGTGCCTCTTTTTGAAAAGGGCATGGAATCAAAAATACCTATCCACTTTAAGGAAATGAAATTTTGATTAAAGAGAAACTATGGGGGCGCCTGGGTGGCTCAGTTGGTTAAGCGACTGCTTTCGGCCCACGTCATGATCCTGAAGACCCAGGATCGAGCACCTCATCGGGCTTCCTGCTTGGCCGGAGGCCTGCTTCTCCCTCTTTCAGTCCCTCTGCTTGTGTTCCCTCTCTCGCTGTGTTTCTCTCTGTCAAATAAATAAATAAAATCTTAAAAAAAAAAAGAGAGAAACCATGAAGTAGTTGGATCTTTAAGATATGGAAGAACAAAGCACTCTGCTTCAAAGTATTACAAAACCTTCTGAGCCTAAAGCTGGTTAGCTAGAATAGTTGAGTTATAACTGAAGATTTGAATTCAGGTATCTTATTACACTTTCCTTCTCATGGGTCAAATCCCTAACACACCTAGGTAAATCCAATAACAAATCTTGGATGTGATAAAGAACCAGTCCTTAAAAGTTAATTTCAGAGTTTATGAAAATGTTTTAGGTAACTACATTAATAAAATATAGCTAGTAAAGGAAGTGGTATTTTATAAGTTACACCTGCCAAATATTTAAGATGAAAAGGAACTTTCATTTAATTTCTTTCCTATCTTGCACTTGCTCCTCCTTTGTTCCTCAGCCACACAAAAACAAAACAAAACAAAAACCTGTTTAGGTGTTTAAGAAAGCAACTTGGTCAGCTGACCTCTCTGCACTTGTCTGAAGGTTGACTGCTAATAAAAACTGCTTGTGCAGCTTTCAAAACCCAAGTTATCTTTGATACCTTAGAAAAAACACCTGAAGCAGCTAATTTTTAAATATAATCAAACTAATCAACTTTTCCTCATGTCCTGTGGGTTTGGGTTTGTTTGGGTTGTTGATTTACACGTAATAAAAATCACCTTTTTCAATGTACAGATTTAGGAGTTTTGACAAATGCAGTTGTGCAATTACCACTGCAACCAAAATAAAAATCCCATGCTATCTCAAATTTCCCTGCCATTCTGCAGTCAACATTGCCCTCCACTCTCAATACCTAACCACCTATTATCTGTTTTCTGCCCCTATAAATTCTGCCTCTTCCAGATTGTCTTTATGCCTTTTGTGTCTGTCTTCTCTCTCTTCTTTAGCATTAGGCACAGGAGTCACCCATGCTACTGCACGTACCAGGAGCTGCTTTATTCCTGAGTAGTATCCCACTATACACTTATTCCATGGTTTGTTTATCCAAGGACCAGTTGAAGACATTTAGGCTGGCTATAATCTTTCACAATCATGTACAGAACCACTATAAACTTTTGCATATAACCTTTTGTGTGAAATTATGTAAGTTTTCATTTCTCCTGGGTAAATACCAAGGAACAGGACTGTTGGGTCATAAGGTAAGTGTGTGTTTAGCTTTATTCGAAACTGCCAGTTTTCCAAAGTTGACTGTACCATTCTGGATTCCCACCAGCATTGTACGAAGTTTCAAATGTTCTGTGTCCTCACCAGCTTTTGTTATTGTCAATTTTGTTTTGTTTTTTGGTTGTTGTAGCCATTGTGACAGGGAGTAACAGAATGTCACACGCTCTTAATTTGCATTTCCTAATAACTAAAGATGTCAAACATCTTTCAAGATGTTTATTTACCATGCACATATTCTTTTTGAAGTATCTGTTCAAATTTTTTGCCCATTTTTTAAATTGAGTTATTTATTTATAACTAAGTGTTGGCAGTTCTTTATATATTTGCATACAAGACCCCTATCAGGCTTGTATTTTGCAAATACTTTCTCCCACTTTGTGGCCTGTCTTTTCATTTTCTTTTAAGTGTCTTCCAAAGAATTTTAATTTGAGACAAGTCTAATTAATCAGTTTTTTTTTTTCTTTTATGGCTTGTATTCTTCTCTCATATACAAAAAATCTTTGCCCAATCCAAGACCACATTTTTTGTTTTCATCTTTAAGTTTTATGATTTTGTTTTTATATTTTTGTCTGTGATCCATTTTAAGTTAATTTCTGCATATAATAAGAGGTATAAGTTGAGGATCTGTTTTTTGCATATGGGTTTAAAATTGTATCAGCACCATTTACTGAAGACTATCTTTTTACACTGAATTGTCCTTGTACCTTTGTCAAAAACAAAACTGACGATATAAGTATAAATCTACTTCTAGATTCCCTATTCTCTTCCATTGATTTGTGTGTCTACCTTTGTGCAAATAGCACATTGTCTTGATTTCTGAAGCTTCATAGTTATTTCCCAAAACTGTTTTGTCTACTCTAGTTTCTTCCCATTTCCATATACACTTAAGATTCAGCTTGTTATTTATATAACTGTTGGGACTTCTTGGGATTACACTGATTCTACAGAACAACATGGGATTAAGTGACTCTTAACCATGTTGGTTTCCTAATCCATGAGGCTCATATTATCTCTCCATTCACCTAAATCTTCTTTGATTCCTTTCATCATTTTGTAGTTTTCAACATACAGATACTACACATATGTTGTTACCCATATGCCAAACTATTTTGTGGGTTTTATGTTGTTATACTCCAAAAATTTTTTTGCAATTACTAATTATTTCATTGTTAGTAATACAGAAATACTAACCCTGTACCTTGTGACCTCACTAAACTCACTCACTAGTTCTGATAACTACTATGTAGAATTTCTGAAATTTTCTGTGTAAAAACTAATTTCATTTGCAAACATAGTATTATTTCTTCCTTTCTAATCTAAATGTCTTAAAATGTCTAAACAATCTAAATTTCTTAAAAAGAGCTAAGAAATTCTGCATTTGAAGTATTTCCCGATTATCCTTAACAAATGTGGTATCTCCTCCTCTGAATTTTCCGTATACTTCAAGCAACTGTTACTGAACTTTATCATATATGGACTATGTTAAAGGTACTTAACTTCAATTCTCCTTCCACTACCTCAACATAGGAAGGAAAATATTTTGGTTAAAAGGCCATAACATATCTTTATATACTGCACCAGTAGCTGGGAATGTGTTTTATATCAGGCATTGAATATTTACTAATGTTTCTAATGCCTTTTTTTCCTCCTGAGCCTGCTAATCAGATTCCAACTTTAATGTACAGTGAATATATGTTACTTGCATAATTTTTTTAAAAATTAAACTATTGAAATATAGTCATTTCTTTAAGAATCAAATACCAAGGTTAATTTTATAGACACACTATTTTAAAAGAAAAGGTACAGCTTAATTAATGCAGCTAAAGGAAATATAGTTTATAGAATGTATTACTCACACCTAATTCTACATATAAGTTTAATTCACACACAAAAAGTACTTATAAAGTGTGCTCTGGATAATTCTAAACTGATTGTATAAATAGCTATTTCACTTTTGAACAAACTATTTAATTTGTATGGACCTAAATTGCATCATCTATGAAATGATGAATGTGATAACTCCTAGAGTCTCGTTAAGCAGTCAGATTCTAAGGATCTAAGATAATTAATTCATTTTTTTATATTAAATCTCACCAATTTATCAAACAAGTATCTAATCCCTTTTAATGAAGAAAAACAGAGAGGGGAGGCTGTAAAAAGATCCATTATCCCTTGTTAAGTCTTTTTTTTTTTTTTTTAAAGATTTTATTTATTTATTTGACAGAGAGAAACACAGCTAGAGAGGGAACACAAGCAGGGGGAGTGAGAGAGGGAGAAGCAGGCTTCCTGCTGAGCAGGGAGCCCGATGTGGGGCTCGACCCCGGATCTCTGGGATCATGACCTGAGCCGAAGGCAGCCGCTTAACCAACTGAGCCATCCAGGCGCCCCTCCCTTGTTAAGTATTAAAAAGATTTTAACAAGTTACCTCTGTTTCTGGAAGACATCTTCCTTCCTGCTGATGTCAGTGTTTCTTTGTTTCTTTTTTTCCTAGTTGCTTTGATTTGTCCTTGACCAGATGCAGAATCAGAGTCAGAAGAATCAAGTTTGACTTGACGATGCCTTCTTGACTTGGATGCCTTAAGAGTTAGAAATCCGATTAACCACAATGAATTACAAAATGAATCCAACTAACAGGCAATTCAGGAAACGACAAAATACACAAAGATGAAGAAAAATAAGTCATAAAGTACTTTACCATTATAGTGGCTTGCTTAATACTTGATGCATATATCTACTCTTTTATCTTTACAACAGAAAAGGCTCCTTGCAACTGTCATCACCATCTCCTCAAATCGGGTACAAAATGTAGTTGCTGGGTTAAAATGTAGTTGTCATTGCTTGGCTGGGAAACAGGTATAAGGGTGAGTACCATTTTTTACTGTCTGCTAACCTCGTCTCCCTTTCTTCTCAGAACAGTTATAGTCCCTGGCTGCCACCGTGTGTTTTGAGTGCAACCACTTGATGCCTGGCTCCAGGAACATACTGATCTAGTCAAAAGCTTCACGTCACCACGGCCACTGATTTGTTCAGGGATGGGCATGTGATCTACATCATAGCTCAATTTTAGAATTCTGTGTAACTATTAGGAAGGAAACTTCTCCCTTTCCCATTGAACCTACAGCTGGGAACATGCAAAGCTGGCTGTCAGGAACAACACGTGAAGACAGAGAAAGTAACATAAAAGGTGAGAAACAGAGGGACAGTGCAAGGACATTTTAGTTACTATCAGTCAATGAATTCCCTTCCTTGTTTAAGCAGAGTCCTTACAGAAGTTTTCAGCTAATGCTGAAATCCAGGTATTAACAATTACTAAAAAATTACCAGGCTTTATGTTGATTGTACCTCAAAAAGGAAAAAAACCTGCAGCTATGCTATGATGCACTCTTGTAACACTTTATGGGAAATAATTCCCATAATGTTTTAAGAAACACATTAAACATCAATTAGCACTATGTAATGTGGAATAGTTCTGGTTTAAAACAATTTGGATTAATTAACTTATTGTAGGTGCTTTCATTCAGTAATATTTTGTACTCAATTTACTGTGGGATAACAAATATGTAACACTTAACTAATCCATAATCACTTTTTTAATTTATTCTTTTTCATTTCTACAACTAGAAAATGATAGTAATATCCCAGAGAATAAAGACATTCCCAGATTCATGAAAACAATCCAGGAAAAAATATCGGATTAAGCACATAAATTTATCAATGTTCTCTCCTGAAATCCCACTAAAATGACAATAAAAATTTTTTTGAATAAACTCACAAAACAGAAATAATAGAAAACAGTGCAGCTGCTTAAAAAATTTTACTAGTAGGAACAGTAAGTTGACAGCTGACTTAACAGAATGAAGTCTGAAATCTAATTGTCTATATTATGAAAGTTACTATAAAGCAAGCTGATCCAAGTGGATCAGGAATTAGAATCATCAGAAATGGGTCTTAAAAAAAGCATTAGAGTCCCATTTCCTAACCTCAAAACTACACAACTGATCTCCTACAGAAAACAGGAGGCTTGCTCTCTGGAGATGCTAAACCAGAGAAGCTACAGGCATGAGGAATGGTAGAGCTGAGGAAGGACAAAGCTTCCTATTGAAAATAGGGAAGTTATGTGAAACCTGCATAAGGAATGGTAAGCCTCTTGGCTGATTCTTTCTGTAGGTTCCCAAAACATTGGCGGTTGGGCTTATTTACCCTTCCTTCCCCCAGACAAGGGAATAAAGATTGGTCTCTGGTAAAAATGATGAGATCCAACAAAAGGAAATATTGAAGTTAAAAGGTCTTATCTCTACATGATCAACACGATCACTCTTAAATATGATCTGAGGCTCTTTAAACATTTGAAAAAAGCCACCAAAATGAAAGAGATCAAAATAAACAAAATAAACAAAAACAGCAACTCTGGGGGAGTTAACACTCTCAAGGACATAAAGGATAAAGATATTGCATCAAAAAAAAAAAAACAACAACCAACATTTTTTTTTAAAGAAATGATTCAGAGAAGAAAAAAAACACTTAGCAATAAAAAAAGTCAGCAAAATAAAAATTCAATATAATGGTTCAGAAGACAAAGTTTAAGCAATCTCCCTGAAAATGGAGAGAAAAGAAAAATAAAATAAAAATTCAAGGAGGAAAAATGCAGCAAATAGTATCAAGGAAACTATATATATATATATATATATATAACTCCTCAGAACTGAAAGTTATCAGATCAAAAGGATGCCTGCATGACAGCCAAAGATAGTGATGGAAAAAAGACACACACCGACTTGCACTATCATGAAATTTCAAAACTCAAGGGATAGAGAGAAAATCTTAACACCTTCCATGATCAGGAATACTAAAAGCTAGAAGACAATAAAAAGCAAAGGCATCAAAATTCCAGGTAAATACCAGAAGAGATAACTCAAAGAGAAAAAGTTGAAGATGGATTAGGAATACAGGGGTGGAAGTGGTAGACCACAAAACTGCTGGGTTATATAAACTCTACAGGATTATTAGACTTTTAAAACTATGTACATGTATTACTCTGATGAAAAATAAAAACACTGTTAAAAAAGCATCAGGTCAATTCTTAAATTACCTTACAAAAGAAACAACTTACCTGAATGACAACTGAAAAGGCCTTTGATTTTATTCTCGCTAAAGATTCTGCCCTTTCACATCTCTGAATAAAACATAAACAGGAAGAAAAAAAGAAACATAAATATTAGGAGAAATTATAGATTCCCAAGTATTTGTTATCAGAAATAAGATTTGAGACAGAAGGTAGGGTCAAAGAAAGTAACATCCATTGGACACATACTGACCAAAGACATATAAAAACACACTACATTCTCACAACAGGTCCATAATACCATACCTATGGCTACTGATTATTATTCAGGATTTAAGGAGGATCATATGAATGAAAGTCTTGGTGATCAGGCCATTCCCCCACAGCATCTGCCTATGCCCAAAGATAGTTCCTTGTCTCATCAACTAAGATGGATAAAAACTCTGGAGGCAGAAGCAGTAAATAGTAGCTAGCATTGCACACTGGTTGAAAAGTCAGACAGGAAATAAGAAAAGACATACTGCAAAAACCCTACTCTGTCTGTGTAAGGGTGGAGAGCACCCTCTACCATTATCCCCCCCCTTTCCCTACAGAAACATTTTTTCATAGGGTTTTTTTTTTCATAGGGTTTCCAGTAAAGAACAAACTAATTCTTCAGAAAACTGATGTTTCAGAATTGTCTGAGATAACTGTGATAATAGTGACCAAGGGTCACGATACTTGTATACAGAATCACAGCCATATATCAAATGAAAAGAAACTAAGTAAACTGTTGCCCTCTAAACAATCGTGTAGTGAATTTTTCTGACCTCTGATTCTTGTGAATTTCCTTCTCTCTTTTCTTCTCCATCTTTAACTTTTGATTTTAAGGGTGGATTCTGAAAGAGCAAAAATGTTTATATACACATTTATAATGCATATTAACTAAAAATCAATTGCAAATCATTTTAGAGCAATAAAAATCATTTAATTACTACCAAACCATTTCATATTATTACAGCATAGTTCACCATCTGACTAAGATCAAGGTTAGGTTTCAGAACCGTTCTAAAATTTTATCAGTGAAATGCCTAAATTCTCCTAACTAATGAAGGAAAACATATACTTCATATAGCAGTAAGAAAACTGATTTATTCTCCTTTCCTTCAGGTTTTCAGAGGTCTTAGTAATGCTAACAGAGAGTTTACTAAAAAACAGTACTAAAAAAAAGGTACGATAAGATCTCTGATATGAGGAATTTGAGAGGCAGGGTGGGGAGTCTTGCGGGGTAGGGAAGGAGAAAAATGAAACAAGATGGGACCTGGGAAGGAGACAAACCATAAGAGATTCTTAATCTCAGGAAACAAACTGAGGGTTGCTGGGGGTGGTGAGGAGGGATAGGGTGGCTGGGTTATGGAAAAAATAAAAATTAATAAAAATTAAAAAATAAATTAAAAAAAGTACTGTAAGAGAGTACCTAATAGATTTTTATTATGAATTGCCTTGGTCATTTGTGTAACCCATTTGTAACGAAGTATTCAAACAGTCTAAAATGTGCTGTCTCTCATTAAATGTGAGTGGAAGAAGCAGTTTCCTTCTTTCCAAGACTCATCTCATCACTTTCTTTATTTTTTCTAAAATTAAGTTTTGTGGGGCACCTGGGTGGCTCAGTCGGTTAAACAGCTGCCTTCAGCTCAGGTCATGATTCCAGGGTCCTGGGATTGAGTCCCACATTTGGCTTGCTGTTCAGCAGGAAGCCTGCTTCTCCCTCTCCCTCTGCCTGCTGCTCCCCCTGCTTGTGCGTGCTCTCTCTCTCTCTGTTGAATAATTCATTAGTAAAACCTTAAATAAATAAATAAATAAATAGATAGATAGATAGATAATAAAATTAAGTTTTGAGCCAGCTCCCTTTCTTTGAACCAGCTCCCTTTATATGATGAAAAGCCAGAGTGGCATCCAATCTTTCTGAAAGACAATATATAAAATAATACTTATGCAGTATTTTTGAAAACACTAATACACTCTCAATTACATAGTAAGTCATCAGAAATTGCTTATGTTTTACTTTTATTTTTTCCTTAACGGACTTACTAAAATAGGATAGAATAGTGGTTTAAAAGTTAAATTGAACAAGGCTGGTCATGAGGTTTCCAGAGTAAAAATGTTTCTCTAGGTGAAAAGGTTACTGTGGA
Source organism: Spilogale gracilis (assembly GCA_004023965.1). Classification (NCBI taxonomy): domain Eukaryota; kingdom Metazoa; phylum Chordata; class Mammalia; order Carnivora; family Mephitidae; genus Spilogale; species Spilogale gracilis. Next base: position 64,255 of record PITA01004699.1, read on the forward strand.
AAATGGACAGCTATACCATCAGTATTTGAATCAGAAAACTAAACTGAAGATTTGTGTTGATGAGATTTGTAAATGCATAGACTAGGGCAGGTAAAGCATGCCTTACCACAATGGAAGAAGCCACAACTCGGCCTAGCAGTCTGCTGCCATGCAGAAAAATGGAGTGAGCCAATGTTTCCAAACCACTGATTTTTTAAAAATATTTTTTAGATTTATCTATTTATTTATTTTGGAGAAAGAATGAGCATGGGCATGGGAGGAGGGGCAAAGGGAAAGGGGAAGAATGTCAGGCAGATTCCATGCTGAGCCTGGAGCCTAACCCAGGTTGTTGAAATCTCACAACCCTGAGATCATGACCTGAGCCAAAATCAAGAGTTGGAGGTTTAACCAACTGAGCCACCCAGGCACTTCCCCAAATCACTGACTTTTAAGAGAAAGTGGATGTTAAAATTCACTGGAATTTTAAGTGAAGTCACAGAAATTTAAATTCCAGTGATTAATTCAACTTTTCAACAATGTTGGGATCAACACTGCATCAAACAAAGCACACCTGTGTATAGGATCTCACCCAAAGGGCCAGCGTGCAACCTCTGGAAAATGCTAAAATTATAATGATTATAATAAATCTGTGGTATACCAAGATTACAGTTACACTGATATATATAATGTATATTACTTCACACATAGTATAGATTTGTTATTAATAATTGTTTAATTATATAATTACATAACAAAATCTGCTTGTAAGGTTAAATAACATCACATAGCTGATAACTGGCAAAGCCAGAGCTAGAAAAATAAAGCCCTCGAAATCTTAACTGTAGAAGCATATAACCACTCAACTAAGCTGCCTCTCAATTTTATCAGCCATGTCCGGCCATTAGTGTATCATGCAAATACAATGGTGAGGTATCAAACAAGCAGTCACATACCTTTCTGTCTTTGTGCCACTGCTGATGCTCCAAAACCATGTTCTTAATATTGTCAAAAAAATCATCCTTTATCAAGCTGAGGGCTTTATCTGGATTGGATTTATCACCTGAAATTTTATGTTTCATGTTCTGATAATGATCATGAACATTCAGCATTTCCTAAAAGTGAAAAGATGAGTTTTTTATTTCCATTTTTGAGGAGAAACTTAAAGGCAAAACCAACACAAAATAAAATGACTAAGTTGATAAAGAATAATATGCTACAATATATTGAAAACAATGTAATCACACAACCAAAACAGTACAACTTTACTAACAAAGAGGCGATGCCATCCAGCCCAGTATAAAAGTATAAAGTGTGCTTATACAAGTGGGAGTGTTCTATAAAATGTAAAACACAATACAAAAGTAAAGGACTAAGAAATAAAAGAAAGTATATGGACTTTAGAAGCTTACAGGCTTGGACATTCAAATCCAGTCTGTACCTTAATGTACTATACTTTATGGAAATTGCTTAATTTCTCTGAACCTCAGTTTCCCTGTTTTTAAAATTAGGAAAATACCACCTCCTTTATAGGGTTACTAAGACTACTAGTGAGATGACAACATAAAACATCTAATAGTTCCTGGCACATTTTGCAAACTTAACAGATCACAGCCATTATTATAATCATATAAATAAAGACTCAAAAATGAAATGACTGTCTCAAGCTCATATTTAAGTAATAGTTAAAGTTAAAAATCAAAAGTTTCTTTTTCCCATAAACTTTTTTTTTTAATTCCATTATAGTTAACATACAAAGTTATATTAGTTTCAGTTGTACAACATAGTGATTCAACAAAAATCATAAGTTCTGGTCCTATTCTTCTCATTTTATTATGCCTCCTTAACCACAAAGCTAGAACTGAGTGGCAGAACAATGACAAAAATTCAGGTGCTGACGGGCAGACTTAATAGCATTTGTGCAGAAGTAAAGTAAGGAAGTATTAAATGTAGGAAAATCAGTGAGAATGGGTCAAAGACTACACTACAACAGGATAGAGTCAACTGAGGTATTGAGGGATAAGGCTCTCAAAGCAGATCTGTGGCAAGCCAAAGATCCTAGATAGCCAGGATGACTTCATACAGAAGCTTCCAGGAACAGGCATTCCATAGCTTGGCCCTTGTGACCCTTCTCCCCAATTACCCTAAAAGGACATGCCTCAGCCTAAAATCTTCTACACGTGTTTGCTGACATGTACATTTTTTTTAGACAGAGAAACCTTTAACACCTTCACAACCTTCAATTCAGAACAATTCAACTCAAATAAAAAAATTTAAAATTAAAAAGCATGTTTAAGAAGGTATGTTGAAAAAAATTAACTTCTACCACCATATTAGTCCACAACCAAAAATTATAACCAATTGGATTCAAATCATTTTCATTAAGAGAATACAGATAAGACAATGCAATGTCTTGCTGTTCTAAAATATCCTCTGACTCTTTATAACTAACCTCATAACAAATCCTTTCTGCTATCCCCAAACCTTCTGTTCTTTGCAATGGCTATTGCAAACTTTCTCTACTCTCAATTCCTTGAATCCCCAATGCCCTCTCTTAAGGTTCAGACTATTAGGCCTGTTTGTCTTCTACTTCTCTTCTTCACAACAAACCCTATGAATCCATTTTCACCTCCTTTCCCCAAGTTTCAAAAGAAGAATCATGCCTTTTCCTGCTCAAGGCTAATCTCTCCACTGGGCCTCCATCACAGACTGCCTACCTCCTCTACAGCAGGAACCTTACATTTCCATCTTTCATACAACCTCTCCTCACTGACTCCTTACCCTAAGCCTAAATATAAACTTGAAGTTTAACAAATAATTAAAAATTGTTTAAAATACCTATGTGGCAGGGATATTATGAGGAATAAAATAATCTATACAAAACATCTTGTTTAGCTCCTGCACTATACTATGTACTATGTCTTCAGACATTTAGTAAACATCTTCTTTCTAACACAGTGATGCTTATCTTTTGGCCAGTGGGGAGGTTGGGGGGGTGGTTGGGCTGGAGCATGAACACTTTTGAGAATGTGAAGGTAGTTATGGTACCTCAACCTAACCAAGCATCCATATGTATGAGAGTTTATCATACACTGTAGGGGGAAAAGGATACATGGACCATCTGAAAGCCATCCACAAATCCCAAATTAACAATTTTTGCTTAAAAAGTTATTTTACAGAGCACACCCAGAGTATTTTCAAAAATCAATTTGCTGGTTAAGCGTCTGACTCTTGATCTCAGCTCAGGTCATGATCTCACTCCACATTCAATGGGGAGACTGCTTGAGAATGTCCCCTCCCTCACCTCCTCCTTGTCTTGCACACACACACTCTTTCCCTCTCCCTCTTTTAAATCTTTTAAAAAAAAATCAATGTGCTACCTTTATTACAAACATTAACAAATGAAATCTGATAGGCTAAAGCTATTAGAATATGGTAGCATCTAAAACATAAACATTTGAGCAAATCGAAAATCTGATTCCTCTTTCATTCCTGATACAGGAAAAGACTGAATAGGGTTGAGAAAAAAAAGAAGTAACATTTATCAAGAGTCTACTTTGTGCCATATGCCATCCTCAGCATTATTCAAACATAATTCAGTTTCAATTCTTATAATTGGATGAAATAAGGATAGTAATCCTAATATTAAAGACGGGGAAACTAAGGCTCAAAGAAATAAAAAACCTGACCAAGGCCGCCACCTGGTTAGACTTACTTGCTCATGAGAGCAAATTTCTATTCTTTTGAAATGTGACTATATCACAGATTACTAGGCAGTAGTCCTGGTAATGGGTTTTTTTTAACCTCAGGGCAGTGCTTTTCTATGCATGTAAAATTCTGAGTCTCACTACTGATTCATGTAAAAGAACATTTTTTTTCTTAATATTGAACAACTGAAATAAAATACCAAAACACATTATATGGTAGAGCTGCTTTAAGAGTGTGCCTCTTATCCATAATTCTTGATTTCAAATTTTTGTTTTATCAGAATAGCCTTGTTATTCAATGAGGTTTTAAATAAACATTGTAAAAAGGAACTTAGGAAATGACTATAAAATGTTTAAAAATAAAAAGTCACTTTAAATTCTTGTTTTATGACCTATTTAAAAGTCAAATACAAATGGTGTTTTCAGTATCTGAATCTAAATACCTGAGTTCAAGTACAGTCTACTACATCTTTTTGCTTCTCACTGAGTTTCAAGATTTATTCCATAAATTTTCATATACTTAGGGTGTATGGTTTCTGATACTTTGGAGGAACAATAAGCATTCATTGATTGGTTAAATTCATTTGAAGAAACTTCAGTATCCCATAGATGAAGGTGTAACTTCAATATATAGTTAACAATGAAACAATTTTTTTAATTACAAGGGCATAAAAAACAAATTTACCTCTAATACATCAGAAGTGATAAGTTTCATTACACGATCATTTGGGTCCTTAAATTCTTCTGTAACTTCAACTCGCTGAATTTTCTTCTTCATCCTATATGATAACTATATGAAAAGGAATGTCTTTTAAAGGATATTTTTTAGATAATCCATTTTCCAAAGACTATTAGACTTTTAAAACAACCTTTAAGATGTCATGCCATATGCTTGTAAATTCAGATGATATTCAGACAAGTTACATGATTTGCCAGCTGATGTCAGAACCAGAATTGGGACTTAATGCTCTTTCAATTTAGTGTCTCACCTGTCATTAAAACTGAAGAAATATATTTTATTAGTGGAAGTTTCAACTTTTCATCAACTGACATTAAAATTCCTTGATCCTCTTTCAGTAACCTGATGCCTGAAAAATGAAATAAGCAAAATGGCAGATGCCAAATCTAATTTCTTATTCTAACAATTTAACAGACTGCATTTAGGAACACTGCATTTAAAAGCAGAGACTAGGGGTGCCTGGGTGACTCAGTCGTTAAGCATCTGCCTTCAGCTCAGGTCATGATCCCAGAGTCCTGGAATGGGGCCCCGCATCAGGCTCCCTGCTCAGCAGGAAGCGTGCTTCTCCCCTTCCCACTCCCTGCTTCTATTTCCTCTCACAGTATCTCCCTGTCAAATAAGTAAATAAAATCTTTAAAAATAAAAAATAGGGATGCCTGGGTGGCTCAGAGGGTTAAGCCTCTGCCTTCGACTCAGGGCATGATCTCAGGGTCCTGGGATTGAGTCCCGCATTGCGCTCTCTGTTCAGTGGGGAGCCTGCTTCCCCCTCTTTCTCTGCCTGCCTCTCTGCCTATGTGTGATCTCTCTGTCAAATAAATAAATAAAATCTTAAAAAAATAAAATAAAATAAAAAATAAAAAAATAAAAGCAGAGACTAAATTTTTGTTTGCAAAAGAAAAGTAATCAGAAAGCATTTTCTCCTATTTTAAAAAACCTTTCTATAAGTATTAGAAATTGCATAATATCTTTTCCACCTTATGGAGGCTGAGGTAGTTTATGAACAATGAAGTGTAATTTCTCATTTTGAAAAACTTAGACAACATACCAATTTGGGCATAGCTGTAAAGTGAAACGCTTTGTCTAGTCGTAGTTTCCTAAAAATATATGCTGCATCAAAATGTTGTGCATTTATCAAATCTTGCTGAAATTTTAAAACTTCATCCCAATCCTTCAGGGCAATTCTAATCTATAAACAAAAGTAAAAAAAAATTGTTACTAAAGGTAAATCTGTTTCACAAATGTATTATAATTTTGAAACACTGGCATTCCTAAAATCAGTTTGTTGTAAAAATATTGTACCTATTTCCTATTTTGCTGAAGGAAAACAAGTATTACCTTCTGTTTTGGTTGACACAGTTGAGTGTTATATAATCCATATAGCAGATACAAAGCACCAACTCTGATCTGGAAGGTGTACGGAGGTAAAAAATATTGCCAAGCCAAAGTTAATGCTTCTTTTGTAAACATGTTCTTTTCTAAATTTCTCATTCTACCACTAGAAAACAAAGAGAAAATATATTATGGCTCTAAGTAAATAAGTAATGAACAAAAATCAGAAGAGGTATGTCCTAGCAGCTGCTAGCAACTGGATGGCCATTCCACATCTGATCCTTTCATGATCAAGCACGACCTAATTTTCTGCTGTGCTTCTTACCCTGAGGCATAGGCATATACTTGGTAAACATGATGCTCTTTCTAAAGCATCAACTTTACTTGCTGAATTGGGGAGCCAAAGGGAAGGGTTACAAATTATTCCCAGGTAAGAATTTTAAATTTTTAATTTTAAAATAATCACAGTTATATTGCAGAATAAAATACAAAAATTGCTGAAATTTTAAAACTTCATCCCAATCCTTCAGGGCAATTCTAATCTATAAACAATAAAATACAAAAATTGCTGAAATTTATGCATTTTAATATATAATGGAGATTTTTCCTCAATACTCTCAGGCAGTCACCCTACGCCTCGCCTCATTGTCTTTCACCTAGGTGAAAAAGTTAGAGAACTACAATACAACCTAACCAATGCCCTCCTCCCAATTCTGCAAGGTAAAGCTCACCAAAGTAAAGATGGAGCAGAGTAGGAAAGTGACTGTCCTATACTCCCAAAGCCTAGGCTCTTCAAATAATAAATATACTAAATAATGCAAAATATCTACTGTAGTATTAGCAACCAAAGCAATTTTTTTTCCAAAGCAATTTCTAAGGAAATAATATCACTACTCAAGTAGTTCCTACTTTTTTTCTCATTTTAGTGTTTCCTTATTAGCTAAATATTGAAGTAACCCCAGCAAAATTTTCCTTCACCGCCACTTTTCGGGAAAGATGCACTGGAAGACCATGGGTTTTGGACGCAGATAGACATACAGGTTCCAATATCTGCTCTACTACCTACTAGCTGTGTGATCATGGAGATTACTTAACCTCCTTAAGCCTCAATTTCCCCTTCTATAAAACAAGGATAATTATATACCTACTTTTCAGAGTTGTTCTATGAATTAAATATATTAAGCTATAAACACATCACATTTAGTAGCCATTAAAAAATTAGTTTCTGGGGCACCTGGGTTGGGCAACTGCTTTCGGCTCAGCTCATGATCCCAGAGACCTGGGATCGAGCCCCGCACTGGGCTCCCTGCTCGGCGGGAGGCCTGCTTCTCCCTCTCTCCCTCTCCCAGCTTGTGTTCCCTCTCTCACTGTGTTTTTCTCTGTCAAATAAATAAAATCTTAAAAAAAAAATTAGTTTCTGGGGTGCCTGAGTGGCTCCGTTGGTTAAGCCACTGCCTTCGGCTCAGGTAATAATCCCAGGGTCCTGGGATCAAGCCCCATATTAGGCTCCTGCTCTACGGACAAGCCTGTTTCTCCCACTCCCTCTGCTTGGTGCACCCCTGCTTGTACTCTCTCTTCCTAAAGTAAATAAAATCTTAAAAAAAAATTAGTTCCTTCCATTAACTGTACAACAAATAGCTCTCTATCCTCAAACCGTGCAATATACAAACTACATATTATATTAAGACAAAAAATAGAACTTTTACTTTTTATTCAGGAAATCAGAAGAACTCATTCAGCCAGCTATTTATTTAGCTTTTTCTCTATTATATATGTTATAGCAAATTCATCCAGTCACTGTCCTCAGAGCTCTATCCAGTGGAGGGAAAGTTTTAAAGCAGTAATAATAAAAATGAATACTTAGAGTGCACTTAATATATATTAGTTCATTTAACCCTCAGAACTACAACTTGAAGTATTATCACTGTCCCCATTCTACAGATATGGAAGCTCAGGCAAGTAACTTCCCCAAAGTCAAGTTACTCTGTGGACTCTGATTCAAAATCAGGCAGTGGGGCTCAGTAATCTGCTCTTAACCACCAAACTACACTTTACAATAACCTGTAAGCCCACAGATAAAAGCAGCAGAGTGCGCTAGGAAAAACACAGTATGAACGCCATATGTACTCTAGAAGCGCAAAGGAAGGCTTATCTAAAGAACTGTCATTTGAGCTTAAAACCGAGTGAAGAAAAAGGTGGCCTGGCAGAAAGAGCTGGGGGAAAGCTCCAGGCTTTGGAAACGCCTGAAGAGGGTCACAGGCCGAAGGGAGCAAGTGAGTGCATGGAGGGGAATGGCAGATAAAGTTGCTAAGACGGGCTGAGGCCTGTGAGGGAGGGTCTTGCCAGGCACACCGGGGAATTTGAGCTTTATCCTAAGGGCAGTAGAAACCACTGGAGTGGTAAGCAGGGGAGTGACAGAATCAAATTTGCACTTTAGAAAGGCAACTTTGGTTGCTGTGTGCAAAATGAATTCAGTCGTACAGGGATTTGTCCTTGCTTAGGTGTTTGTTTTGTTTTCAAACAAGCGGTTATAAGAAAACAACACTGGAGGAAGGGAAATGATGGGTGACCTAGGCCAGTATGAGACAGAGGACATGGAGAGGAAGGTTTAAAAGGACGGCCAGGCAGAAATAACATTAGGGCTGCAAAAGGATGCAGCCGAAACCTGTGAAAGTGCCCAGGAAGAAGGCCCAGAAGCGCTGGGGCAGCATTCTGAGGCTGCCGCCTTTCTCAGCCTTTCCCAGGTGCTGGGATCCGCTGGAGAAGAAAGGAGCTTCCTACGCCACTCCCGACCGGGAAGAGAGGCGGGCGGCGGAGTAGAAACACCCACCAGAAGATGGTCCCGAATTTCATACTCCTCCAGAGCTCCGTGAAGTCCTCGAAGCGCACACTATCCGTCTCTTGGAAGCGGCTGAGCAGCGCCTCGCAGTCAGTCTGCAGGCCTGGAGGAGTCCCCATACCTGCAAAGCCTACACCACGCGCGGACGACCCCGCCGCTGTCGCCGAGGAAACCGGGGCCGGACGTTCCGCCCCTATACGTGACGCACTTGCGCTCGGTGTCGTGTTATCCGGCCCCGTTAGCTCCTCCTCCAGCCGGACTTGTGCGAACCCTGGTATTGCTTACTGCGCATGCGTGGGTGCCTGTCGTCTTTACCTCCTCAGCTCTCCTTAACGAAGAGGGTTATGGTCTCCAACTTCATTGGAGAGGTTTATATTTCAAGTGTCTTGTGAGCCCAAAAAGTATTTTAGGTCTGCATTCGGCTAGCTTGTGTAAATCGGCTTTACCCTTACTCTCACTTTCCTTTCAGGTGACCCTAGTGACGTCAACTTCTATAGCCAGGCAAAAACAGTTCCCCATCTTAGACCTCCCCTTGGAAACAGGATCTAAAGATGGTTTACTAGTAAGTGGACTAGACTCATTCTATCACAGCCTACAACCATATAATACAGTGTTTAATGTGTGTCTCTCGTTGTAACCGTGGCAGTCTTGTGAATATCTCCCTGCTGCCACCCACCCCCTATACTCATAATAATCTAGCACGGTGCTTAGCCAAAAGTATTTATTTATATTTATAGATTATTTGGCTTAATTGATTCTCTGTACACTGCACCTCTTAGCTTCTCCCTGGAGCTAGATGCGGAGCTGTATTTTGTACTTTTTACCATTTTCAGATTGCAGGGCATGCTGTATTTATTCTGTAGGAGTGGTATCCCAATATAATAGAAAGCATTAGATGATCTGTCTGTGGATCTGTTGGACTCACTTAACTTTCCTGATTGTTGATCTGTTTTTTTAATTTTATGTAGTATTTTGTGTGTACACAAAACCTTATGTAACACATCTGAGATAAGCATAGCAATGAAACGAATATTTCTGTACCTCTACCTGTGTAGGACAGGAACACTACCAACTCTGTCACATTAATCTGTGAACTCCTCCTCTAACCTATTCCCCTGCCTCTACCACTACCTTAGTAACAACTACCTTGATTTGCTTCTCATTCTCTTTTATATACGTTGCAGAATGTGTATGGATCTCTAAACAACATATTGTTTAGTGTGGTTGGTTTTGAGTCTTATGAAAATGGTATTGAAAAATTTTTTAAATAAGTTCTGTGCCCAACTTGGGGCTTGAACTCATGGCCCAGAGATCAAGAGTATCATGCTTTACCAACTGAGCCAGTTGGGCACCACTCCCCTTTCTTTTACTTTTTTTACTTTACTTTTTATTTTTCAATTTCTAATATGAGGTCTTTGAATTCATTTGTACATTAAACAATTTCCCAAGATTTATTCATAGCTGTAGTTCATTCATTTTCACTGCTGCCTAATGTTCTGTTGTGTGAATACATAGTTTATCCATTATTTCCTCTGTGCAAATTTAGGTGGGTTCTAGTTTTTACTATTATAAACAATGTACTATGAACACTTTTGTACATGGCTCCTCTTACTTGTAGGATTGCCAGACAAAGTATGTGACGCCAAGTTAAACTTGCAGTCCATGGAGCTCCTCATACTGCCATTTTTCTGGAGATGCCTTTAAAGGCATAACTCCCCGCCTCCAGTGACTGCTCAGTGTAGTGGTGTAAAGGCCCCAGCCCTCTCTGTAACTGGGGACAACTCTCAAGGACTGTTCCAGGTCCAGAGCTCTGCTGATGACTGCTGAAGATATTTGTTTGGAATGCATCTCAGCTCTGTTTCTCCCTCTGCCCACTTCTGCTTTTTTGCTTTCTCGTGTTGTCCCTTAAAGCACTAATACATGATCTGCAGTCTCCAAATAGCAGAGACTTGAGCATCATTATACTATTCTCTTTATTTTTGTACATGTTCAAAGTTTCCATAGTGAAAATTTAAGGAAAGAAAAGAACTGAGTCAGACTGGATGTGGTGGATAAGGTCAGAAGTGACAAGTGACCTCTAGGGATTGGTCTGGGACACTGAGCACCGAATTGCAGCAGGAGGAGGCATTCACAGAACATACATAGAATCATTTGGAGCACAGATTTTCAGAGGCCAAATTTGAGGTTCCTTTGGGGAGCAGTGTGGTCTGGATACAGATTATCTAGAAATAATTTATCTAGAAAAGGTAATGGTGACTCAGAACATCTTAAATGACCAGAAAACATACTATTTAGTTTTCAGTCACATTTTGCCCAGTAACAGTTGAATGTGTGAGTAGCGCATAGAATGAGCTGTTGATGGTCGGTACTGCATTCTGGAATATTTGTTATCGCCCACAGGTTTGGGAATAACATTGGCCTCGTCTGTTAAAGCTGCTTTAAGAAAAATACCATAAACTGGGGAGCTTATAAATAACAAATATTTATTCCTCACAGTTCTGGAGGCCGGTGAGAATGCTGCTGCAGATCGCAGACTTCTCATTGAACTCTCACATGGCCAAAGGAAGCAATGGAGCTCTCAGGAGAGGTCCTCAGCATTCATAGGTTGAAACTAACCTCCAAGATGATGATATTAGCAAGTGGGGCCTTTGGGCAGTGATTAAGTCATGAGGGTGGAGCCTCATGAAAATGTCTCTTTTATAAGGGCACAAATCCCTTTCATGAAGGGATAATTGTTCACTGAATAAATGGATTTCACTGGAAGACTAGAAGATAGTCCTGTTTTCCCCATTCTCTTTCTCTGATCATAATTCTTCTCTGGTCCCCTTGTCACAAGAGATCCTCTCCCACCTTTAATCATGTGTGAGCTGTTCTTGTGTAAACAGAGTGGAAGGTTTTAAGGAGCAATCAAAGATGAATCATGGAATCATGCTCGAAGGAACGAAGAACTTTAGTAGGGGAAATAAGACATGCATAAATGACCAAGGAAACTTAAAAACAAAACAAAAACAAGAAGAAAGCTAAAGGTGTAGTGACATGGAAGTTCACAGAGGTGGCAAATTTTTGCAGTTGAATTTGCCTGGGAGGAGGCCTAGCACCTACCCAGGCTGTGCTGGCTCCTCTCTAATTTGTGTATTAATACTTCATTTTTTGCTTCTTTTGTTTTTGCTTTCAGTATTCTACCAACAGACTGGAAAATCAGGAAATAGTTTATGATGATTTACCCCACAGCTGTTCAGAGCTCCTAAGTTTGTCATAGCAGTTGTGTAGGACCATTAAAAAGTATGTTTCAAAGGGCAAATAATAACCAAAAAAATATTTTTAAAAGATTTTATTTATTTATCTGACAGAGAGAAACAGTGAGAGAGGCAACACAAGCAGGGGGAGTGAGAGAGGGAGAAGTAAGCCTCCCACCCAGCAGAGAGCCCGAAGCGGGGCTGGATCCCAGGACCCGGGGAACAACGAGCCAAAGGCAGATGCCCAGACACTGAGCCACCCAGGTGCCCCATCCTAAAGTATTTGAAAAGGATTTCTATCTGGTGTTTCTTCATGTTTTAATGTTTCAAAGATCTCTAAAAATAGGTCTGACTTGACAGAGTTTTAGTCTATTTGTGAGGCTCTGTATGTATGTTTCTCAGCTTTTTAAAATGCATTGCCCTTGGTGATAAACATTCCAGCTACCCACCCCACCCCCCAGTTTGCTCTGCTCTGTGGAGAATCACCAATATATGATTATTAAGCATCCGTAAGACCAAAAGAGTTGTAGCACTCTCTTTAAAGGGCCCTCTCTAAATAAAACAAGATTGAGACTACAGATCAGTTTTTATTAGTAAAATATTTAAAACATCTCGATTACTTTTTAAAAATGGGCTCCTACTTTCTTGGATATTCTGTTTGAAAAACCATCAACAGTGAATTTTCCTAAAGGAAATAATTTAAAATAAAATGTAAAATGTTGACAACTGTGTATATGCACAGATGATGTTATTAATTTAAACAATACCTTTTTTTGTACTTTTACTACAAACGGCACAATCTTAACATACTGACAGGAGATTGAACTTAATGCCCCAAGCTTCTCCGTATTCCATAAACTCACCTCCCTTCTATCCAATAAGATTATCTTCTCCCAAAGGATTCTAAATAGCTGGCCTCAATAACATGCTGCCACACAATATTCAAAAAACATGACCAACAAAAAGCAAAACAAAACAAAAACACCTGGGGCAGCTACAGTTCCAATTTACTTTATCAGGGATATCTCAAAGTGCTTTATTTAAAATAAGCCAAATCTTTGAATGCTTTATGAGAAATATATTTAAATAACTGAAAGAGACCTCTTTTGACCAGATTAGTAGATGACTAATTTTTAAAATCTGTTACAATGTTTTAAGCAGGCTCCAATCTGTTAGGAGACCTCGGCTATTTTTCTATTCCATAAAGCACAACTTCACACCCCAAAGTATTTGGGAGTTCCGCAGACAGCAACATATGGAGTCTCTATGCTTTCAATCTCCCAACCGGCTCATCCCACGAAAAGTTTGAGCAAGGGCCAGGCATCAGAACTTGACAAATCAGCGAAAACAAAGGGCACTGCTGACCACTACCTCACCCGGTGGGCCTGAGGCCGGCAGGGGCCGCGCTTCCCACATGAGCTCTCACACGTAGGCGGGCGCGCGGAGCCGCAGCCCAACAGAGCTGACCGGGCCTCCGAGCAGAGGGCGGGGGCCAGGGGCTGCGGTGCTGCGCCCGAGCACGTACCGGGGCGGGGCCTGCAGCGCGGCGGGCGGGGTTTGGGGAAGTTTTTCCCAGCGGCTCGGGTTTCGCATCCTTATCATGTAGTACCAGCAGCACCAGGGATAGGAGGGGGTGGCCGGTCCCTTCTGCATCCTTGTTATTTTCCCCGCTGAGGGGTCTGATCAGTGCTGCTGTCAGGCAACTGTCTTTCCTCTCCGTCCCGGATCATGGAGCCGAGAAAGGGAATAAAAGAAATTAAATAGTACAAGGAGATCGTGTGGCTGGGCAGCGTCTTGGATAAAACCGTCCACTACAGGTAAGAAAATTATGTTCAAACCTCAGAAAGGCGTGAACACAACAAAGTTCCAGAAGGCATTTGATAGGAGGGTTTGTGGTAAGGTATAGCTTTTATAGTACAGGGAGACTATTTCGTATCCAATTCTATACAGATTGAACAACGATCTGTAAGATGATCTGGGACAACAGGTTCAGCGCTATTTTAAGGGATGAAATACAAGTGCTTAGTGGCAGACGTAAAAAAAGAAAAAGAAAAAAAAAGGCCTGAGTAAAGGATTTTTTTCTTTACACTTTTGTTGCTTCCAGTTGGCAATGTTGGCAGAGGTTTTATTTAACCAAAACCCTATTGTTTAAAAAAAAAAAATCCATTTTCTTTGCAGCTTGTTTCTGATATTGCTACATTAGAAATCTGAACTTTTGGAATCTGTTTTTGCAAAGCTATTAACTTTAAGCTCACTTTTCCCCCTGTATTTTAGAGGTTGTAGGGGGAAAGAGCTATTTGGAGTTGTAGTTGCGAAGTTTTAGACTTAAACATGTCTATTATGCCATTAAGTCAAACAGCTTTGGGAGAACCTTTTCATACATTGGTATAACCTTTTATAGTTCATTAATGTGCTTTCCATAAATCACCTCTTTTACCTGAGTTGTCTCCATCACCAGACACCCTGAATCTCTAGATCAAACTCAAAATTTGATAGCACTTTAGAACACCATTTTTACTCGTTTCATGCCTTGCCATTTCTCACTTAGGACATCCCCTCATTGTTCTCTATGATTTCATTACCCTCACCCCACTGCTTTCTCTTGTTTGCTATTTAAACAGTTAACTGGGAAAAGGGTATGTTCTACTGAACTGGCTGGCACATTTCGGTGTTCAGCACCATAGGCTTTGGAGTCACCAATGGCCAGCTCAAATGCTTTGAACCTTGAACTACCTCTCCAAAACGGTTGTCTTATCTATAAAATGAGATAAATTCATTCATGTGTTTTTTGAAGATTGTGAGATAACATGCAAAATGCTTAGCACAAAGTCTAACGTATAATACCTAATAGATGTCGGATTCGTTTTAAACTCATCTAAAAGCCATTGTACTTAGCTGTGCTTAAAACAAAAGAACAAAATACACTTAACTCCTTTGCCATACTTTCACAATACTGTGGTCATTCACTCACAGTGGCACCAGAAAAGTGGAAAGTGATAGGCATGCATAGGAAGGAGAGAAAAGCTATTATAGAATTCTAGCTACTAGAGCAAGCAGGGTTATACTTCAGAGAAAGGCATTATAAAGTAATAAGTGACAGTCTCAGAGAGAGGATACAAACACTGGGAAGATAAGGGCTGGTTCTGCTATTTCCAACAACTTCAAGCACTCTAGGTCGGTGGGTTGTTTTCTGAATGACCAAGAGGTGGGTACTTATTTTCTTCCAGTTCTACGGTCCTTTAAAGTTGCTTTCTCTTCTAAATCATTGCTCTTACAAGTCATTTTCTCCCAGTCATTACATAATCTGACCACTTATTAATACTTAAAACTATACATAAACTTCTAGTTTTCAATTAGAGGTAATTTGCTACCAAATGAATTTTTGCTACTTTGACTTGAAAATATTAAGGAACTATTATATTCTAAAATCCCATCCCTATACTATCTGTAATGAAATGCAGATGCACTTTGTAGTATTTACAGTGAATTATACATGTGCACCAAAAATCTTGGAGTAAGTCTTCTTTTATAAATTTCTGTTCCCAAATTTTCATGTTATTGTAACAACATTTACTTCAGTCTAAGAGAAAAACAGCCACCTAAGATCTGGGGCTTAGTTCATGTTGATCAATATTTTGTTCTCATAACGTCAGGTTATAGGACCTAAGGCTCTGGCACTGCCTATGTAATTTGTCCATAAAAATCATTTGCTGTTACTTCTAGGTATAGAGGTTCACAGTAATTTTTCATCTTTTTGTGCTTATTTTTTTAAAGTAAGAATGTATTACTTTTATAATCAGAGGATATAACTATTCTATAAACAAAATACAGGGAAAAATGAGTAAAGTTATTTAAAATATATATACAGTATCATTATAATAAACAAAAAAATGCAAGGTTTGTTCTAGTTTCTTATTAGAGTCAGACCTAAGTTTAAATCTTTGGCGTACCATTTATTAGCCTTGAATACTTGGATAAGTTGACTATCATTTGATGTCTACATTTCTGCAATTGGAAATCTTAAAGGCACTTCTAGCCCTTACATTATGTAACTATAATGTTCAGGATTTGCTTCACTTATCCCATTCACCTGGGATTAAAGCATTAAAATCGGCTTTACTTTAATAGGTTCATAACTTTATAAATGGCAAGTTTCTTTTCTAAAAGCCTATTTTTTGCAGTGGTACATTATAGTTTGCTTTTACTTAACATGACATTTAGGGACACAGTATTAAAGTGATAAAATATCACGTATCATTAAAGTGGTAAAATAAATGTAGAAATAATTATTGATGTAATTTTTGTAAGATAATGAAATTGTTGGTAATCAATTTTATGAGTTGGAGACACTGAAGCAAATATTTTACAATAAAAGCTGATCAAAGGGGGCCTGGTCCACAGAAGATATTTATTTGATGTAACAAAACAATACAGTTAGTGTTAGATCCAACCACAAAAAGCAAAAGGAATGAAAAATTTGTACAATGCACATAGAAAAACAAGATGTTTACTGTGACAACTATATATATTTCTAAAATAATGCTTCTAAAATTACTCAATCATTGAAATCTATACGAAGACAGAAGGATGTTAATAGCGACAAAGTGCATAAAACCAAACATCAAATTTTGAGCAAATTAACATACTAGGCAATTTTGCTAACAAAGCATGATTTTTTTTTCTTGTTCACAATCTGCTCAAAATATCTTTATACCAACAGGGTGGGCAGAACATTTAGGTTTAATATCAATTACACAATATTAGCATAAACTTCCACAACTACAGATAGGATATTTTCTTTTGAGCTGGCAAAGTGACTACAGAAACATCAGATCATTTCTCTGAATTGAGAATTTTATCCAAATAAATGTCACATACCTTCCAGATATATGCATATCTTTCTATATCATGTAAATGGCTTTACCCATTTAAATAATAAACCATACAAGCATTTAAGAATCATTATTATATGATTAACAAAGTCATGTTCCAGGTTTAACAATTTCATAGGCCAAAAAAAAATTTCTTAAAAACTAGTTTTATAAATGCAGAATATATTGCATGAGTAACTGCTGGTATTTTTTTAAGAAAATATACTGTGCAATTGTGGCTACCATGTACTGCTGGCAAATCATTACTGTTTATGTAAAATGTGAAAAAACTGAGTAAAAATCTTTCAAACTGATCATGATGAAAGGTTACTGCCTTCTCCAAAAAATTATATTGGCATCTTATTAAAAATAATTCAATACGGGACAAACTCCCTAACCCAAAATAAATAAATAAAAAGGTGCATTTTAAAAATGATGCTACTGCAATGTAATGGTTTAAATACCAAGGAACTGTGAAAACACGCTGTCTGTGATCTGGCATTAAAGAATGTACTAAAAAAGAGCATTAATGTAAATGAAGTAGAAAGGGGATCAAGACTGAACTAACCAAGTTTGTGCAGTATTGTAGCCAGGCTTCTAAAATTAGATATAGAAAATATAAATAGACTGCTTTAGGTAATGAGCCACCAGTGTCCAAGAAAAGGAATGAGATTGTGAAAAAGATCAGTTAACTTGATCCAAAGCTCTGAGTAATTCTTCACCCTGCAGTAGGTTTCTGCTGCCTTGTACAGGAGCATTAACTTCACAATCATAACTGGTCAGTTGTGGTAATCCACTCTCATCCATTGATTGCCCCAGCAGTCTACAAGCTAAATCTGAAAAACAAAGACATGCCTAAGTATTCATTCACCTAGTCAATATTATTGAACATTCACTATGCTATAGATATTGCAGGAAAATAAAGCAAATAAGCGTTGGGTCTTTAGTCTATGGTTTAGTCTGTGGTTTTAGGGAAAAACCAGGGCTATGTAAACAAGTAAGTGCAATACAGTGTTATTAGTGCCATGTTAGAAGCATTTAAAGGACATGATGACACAAAGGACTGATAAATCAGTTTTGAAAAAGGCATAAAAATGTATGAGTTTCAGCTTCTATTTAATATTGATAGAATGACACAGATATTTAAAATATGATTACTAAAAATTAAAGTTCCATCTTGAAATAGCTATTACTGCATTACCACCAGTAGATAAAATTCTAACATTACTTTTAATGATGCTAAAGAATGAAAAGCTCTCATTGAGAGTAAACCTTCTAAATTCTAACATTACTTCTAACATTATCTGTAATGATGCTAAAGAATGAAAAACTCTCATTGAGAGTAAACCTTCTAAATAAAGTTTCATATATTTTAATTCTCTGTGGGATGTTCAAAAGTAGAAAGAATAAACTAACCAGAGGGTATTAAAATAATTGTCTTTTGCTCCATTCCACTGTGTTCACTAGATTTGCACCCTTTTACACGTTTCCAAGAAAGTGACGTAGTAGTTGAACGATCGTCTGGCTGCTGTAATAATGTTCCCTAAAAACAGGAAAGTTATTTCAATTTTACTATGTTGAACTTTTTTTTAAAAATTCCGAGGTCAGTTTAATAACAGTACATAGGCAGATTTCTTAAATATGGTCCTAAATTATTTTTCTGTCTCTTAATACTATGATAAAATCATTTGCCACTCTCATTATAGTAATTGTTTCTGTAAATGCTTTTTAGTTAATATGATGTGAAAATATCAGTATGAATTACACAGTCCCTGATATAACATTAACTACTGTTTTTTGGGGGTAGACATAGGAAAGTAATTGAAAGGGAAGAGAACAAGACTGGTGGTGAACGAGTGGAGAAATTCACTTTTTACTTAAAATGTTATCTGTATTGTTTGGAATCTTTACAATGTGTATTCATTGAATGTATTTTTATGAAGTATGCACATAAAATGAAAAGTGTGTATAAAGTGAAAGAAACAATATTTAACCTCTGAAAATACAACTTTTGTATTTGGAAGAAATAATTATTTATTTACAGCACATTAGCTAGAATAGAAAAACAAACATGTACTTTCACACTTACAATTCCTACTGCTTGAAAAAGTGAACCATCATGTTCTATTTTTCGTTTTCTCTGAGCATTCTGCAAAGCTAGTATCTTTGGATTTAGTTCTTCCTCAGGAATGGTAGTCCTGAAAAAAATATGGTTGCTTTATTATTATTTTTAAAACATCAACTAACTTTTTGAAAATATATAATGCCTGTTTGCCAACATTAAGGAATATAATGCATGTAAGACAACTTTCCCGATTACTGAAGTTTATCATCTTAAAAGTCAAAGCTCAATTTTTAAAACAAAATTTCTTAAAATATGCATTTACCTATTTATAAAATAGATCTGAACAGAACTAAATTGATATTTTTGTAGGTTAAAGTGAAATACTGACTCTTCATTCCACCCAGTATAATACAGAGATATTCTTGGAACTATAGTAAGACAAGATTAATTTCACATTTGTATAGTGTTTTTGTTTATAAAACACAACATGTCATTAGTTCATTTTAGTCATACCCATCTCCAAGATAAGGAGGTATATAACACCCATCTTATAAATGAGAAATCTGAAGCTTGTTAGGAATGGGACTTTAGCAAGTTACCTAGTTAGTTGCAGATATGGAAATACATTCTACATCTCCTGATACCCACTCTTCTCCCAGTAATCTTTCCCACTAAACCACTCTGTCCTCAGTATTGATCTGGTTATCAAACCTGAACTATCTGCATTTAAAATTAATATTAAATAGTGAAGAACTGTTTTATGCATCAGGCACATGAATTCTGTTATCTGTTTTGTCTTTTCAAGAATAACTCCCACCAGCCCATACATAATCACAATGGGTCCTTCCTCTGTTCCATATAGTTAAGAATGTCATATGGATAAGTGATACATTATTCAAATTGCTCTCCTACATGAGGTTTTGTTTTCTATTCTGAAAAATTCTATAAAACTCACTATATAGATAGGGAGGTTTTAAAATTCCTATATAAATGTATTACCTTTATGAACTAAAGCTCTGTCATGTAAATATCATTTTAGTAGCAGTAAAGAAAAAGACTATTTCTTCAAGATAAGTTCATCTCTTAAAAGTGTTAAGTGTATACGATTTTGGAACTAATGTGAAAAAACCTGCTAAAGTGACTAGATGTTAGACTTTGGTTTTCACAGATACACAGTTGTTCAGGAAACTGAACATCCCATAGTCCTCTATAACTAACAGTAAACTAAATTCAAAGTCACTACCAATTCTATATTCATTCATCCATCTATACATCTAATAACAATTTACTGAGAAGTATTACACATTACATACTGTACTAAGTATTGTAGCATTCAAAATGTCTAAGACATTATCACTGCCTTAAAGGAACTCAGAGTCTAAAGTCAGTTGGTAACATACTAATTTATAAAGTAATGTAAACATTACATTTAAAAATTTGTTAATCTAAAGCCCCCAAATCTTTTCCTAGTTCTAGGAAAAGGTTCCTCCTAGCATTCTATGTTAGAATAGTGATGAAGGGCAAGAGGAAAAAAGGCCATAAATTCTTGTTATGGCAGTGCTTTTTTTCTTGCTATTATTATTTGGCTCAGTCAAGGCACAGCAGAAAAGGAATTGTATTTTTCCTCTACAAATGCCCCACTGGTTCGCTAAAACTTATTTCCTCTGACTACAGCTTCAAATTTAAAATATAAAATTGTACTATAAAAATTATATACAGAAATTATAACTTAAAATTTGGATAGTATACAGGTATTTGCTCAAACTAGCTCCATAAAAGCAATGTGATAAATCATGCTTAGATTCCTGTTATAGCTCTTAAACACTTATTTAACCTATAATATAGCTAATGTACTATAAGTAGGTCATGAAAAATAAAAGCAATTATACATAAATTTTAAAAGAAGGCTTGTAAATACCTGTATTGAATACTGAGGACTGAAGACTATCAGGCTCAATTTGGAATGGGGAATTGGAAATACTCTTAAGTTTGAAGGTCTTTTATTCAGGTAAGCTTTAAAATAACTCAAAAAGACAGAAACAGGATAGTTAACTAGTCTGATTTAAACAACTACAAGAAATTGGGCCAATTTTTGTATAGTTAAGAACTTATTGGGGGCGCCTGGGTGGCCTGGTCGTTAAGCATCTGCCTTTCGCTCAGGTCATGATCCCGGAGTTCCCAGATGGAGCCCTACATCAGACTCCCTGCCCAGCAGGAAGCCTGCTTCTCCCTCTCTCACCCCTCCCTGCTTATCTACCCTCTCTAGCTGTGTTTCTCTCTGTTGAATAAATAAAACCTTAAAAAAAAACAAAACAAAAAAAACCTTATTGCTGCATTATATTTTTTAAAGTACTAGAAGACCCTCCTAACTCCAACATTTAGATAGGTGATGTGGTTATTTTCAATAAAATACACAATTTAGAAACATTTTTTTGAGTGCTTGTTTTACCCGAATTTGTATGTCAATTTAGTGTACTTAAAGCATATTTACCAAAGTTTTTAGCTATCTTTAGAGTTACCACCACACATATTTTCTCAAAAATAATAAAAGAACTCTAAAAAAAAAAAAAAAAGAACTCTAATGTTATATATAAATACCTTTGACTCAAAGTGACAGATAACAGGTTAGGGCTTCTTGGATGAGATTTTTCTGTCTGTTCTATGACTCCTTTTCCTGCTCTGTTTGGTGAGGCTGTCCGACTTCCAGTATCACTGTAAGGTGTTGTGGCACTAGTAGTTACTTTAGGTACATGGGTAGGAGATGAAGAGGTAATCAATATTTTAATGTCTTCTATACCATCTTTTGTCACTGTTTTTAATTCATCAGGGGTAGCAGTGGTACTAGTAGTGGTTACAGGAGGTTCCTGTATTTGAGTCGGCTGGAATACTGTAACTGTGCTCGCACTTTGAGGGCTTGTAGAACTGCTTTCCAGTGGCGACAACTGATCGAAGGAACGTAACTGGAAGTCATCATCCATTGGGATGTAAGGAGCTAACATCTCCAAGTCTAAATCAGTGTCCTTTAAAGCAATAAGTACATGAGTTTTACAATGGCCACATCTTAGAAAAGCAAGTTAAA
The DNA here is from genome assembly GCA_004023965.1 of Spilogale gracilis. Taxonomy (NCBI): domain Eukaryota; kingdom Metazoa; phylum Chordata; class Mammalia; order Carnivora; family Mephitidae; genus Spilogale; species Spilogale gracilis. Next base: position 86,096 of record PITA01004699.1, read on the forward strand.
CCTAAAATCACTTCAATCTAAAAATTAATACAGTCTAATAGAAAATATAATAAACAAGTTACTATACCTGGGTGGAAAATGGATTCTTTGCTTCTGTGTCTTCAGCAAAAAGTTTCTCTACCAATTCCAGCTTAAATTCATTGACCATATCACTGTCCACATCAAAACAATATTCACTGGGACTGTTTGGCTGTAAAAGAAATTCAATGTGTTTACTTTTCCCTGAGGAAACATGCATGTATTTTGCTAGTAATCAGAATTCTCAAATCACACCTCAGAGAATACACAACGAAGTCCATCCCTTTTATCACATTTTAACTAACTAGTTAAAAATTTTGAGCTTACAATTTTAACTAATTTTGCCAATATATACATTTCTATGTAACATAATTTATAAAATTAGGACTAAAAGATATATTTTCTGCTTCTTCTGAATAAAATTCCTCTAATAATTCAACTCCCACAAGGTACCTAACTAGCCAATAATTGGATATGATACACTCACTGGAATCTTCCTTTGTTCTGAGAAGCCACATTTCTGTAGATGTACCTAAAAATCTCACATGTATTTTGGGTATGGAGACTTAAGTTCTTTTACTGCCTTCAATGAATACAGTACTATTTTAGGAGTTCTGAGCAGGATTCTAACCAGAAAACTGTAAACTACATAGTCTAAGCATAAACTTTTGCTTCCCTCATTTTAACGTCTTTGTTAGATTAAAAACAAAACCAATCAGTAGATTTTTATGCTGGGTAAGCAGAGCAACCACTGCACAGAATATATTCTCCAGAAGGCTGTGAGATGTCAGATCTATTCTTCACCTTAGTCTGATAAATCTTCAATGTAAAATTACCACTTTATTAAGACCTACTTGTGCCTCACAGATCATAACATTCAACTCTGAGTTGCCCTACTCCTGAGCATATTTTTAGACATAAAAGCTCGGAAATGGAATCATTCTAGATTTAGAAATAGAGCCCTATGTGACATCTTTAGTCATGGCCTCAGCCTAGCTCTTAAGGACTGTTTCCACTATGTTTATAGAAAAACTATCAAGACAGAACTTGAATAAAAAAGTTATTAGGTATTTACCCTATGTAAGGCTTGGTATTTTTATGTTACACCAATCCAGAATAGTGATGGCTGGGTTAAATTAGGCAAAAAGCTTAGTGTCCTTTCCCTTTTAAGCTTCACTCAAGTAAGGCTCTGCTACTTGACCATCCTCCAACTCAAAGGGCAGTATCAATGGGCTTGGAGCAATGATAGGCACACACATAATTATCTGTGGATGTCTAAATTCAAGGCTTTTTTTGTACTCCTTTTATATATACATTCCTGAACATTAAAATATGAAAGTTATCCTCTTCTTATATCATGACACTTACCTCAGGTGAACTTTGTCTAGTGCTTCCATCAGAAGGACTAGCTGGCTGATCTTGAATCTGGGGCATAGTAAAAGACAGTTCCAGTGACTCTGGATTTGGCTCTAATTTTAATGCAACTTCTTGATTGAGTGCAGGGTCAGCACTACTTCGAAGTGGCTTTGGAGTTTCAGAAGCAGGTAATGGAGACATTGCCAAATTTATATTCTGTAATTTTTCATTGGATGAGGGGAGCATTACATCATTATACAACGGAACTTCCTCAAGTTGTTGATCATCAGTTTCTGTGTCTATAGGGAAAATATTAGTCAATTAAAAAAATACCTAAATTTTAACATATACAGAAATGTATGCCCCCTTTTACAAAAGGTCTAATTCACTCAAACAAAAATGTTAACAAATTTTCCTTAATCAGGAAGTTTACAGATATTTTAAGTATAAACGTAAGTCTGTTATCTTTCGAATCTACTAATGACAGTTCCTATTATATTTATGGCATTAAACGCTGCAATTCCAAAAAAACCCCAAAAATAAAAAAAAAACCCTGCAATTCCAACCTTTTCATACCTACTATTCATTAAAATTTAACCAACTTTGAAAATTACAGTTTTTCATTTCAATGTCTAATATTATGGTATGACTGGTTTTTATGCTTTAATGAAGTACCCTAACTGCACTATAACTGCTACACTGTGAAGGAAATATGGCAATAGGATATAGAAACAGAGTAACTGAGAAACATTAAAGTGGGAATCAGAAATACCTAAGAACCCTCTGAAGCACAACTTCCAACACTGACAGAAGCAGAATGCTGAAAAATTACATAAGCAAATACTTTGAAAAACAAAATATGTAAGACTACAATGTCCAAATGATTACCAACAAAAACATGTCCAAGTTTAGTTAAAAAGGATTTGTAGCAAGACAGTCTTTAGGCAATCAAAAGAGTAAGTAAGACCCACCGTTGCTGCCAAAATCTAAAGATATGATTGTGTCTCCAGCAGCTGGGGCCAGCAAAGTTAAAGCATCGGGTTCCTTCTTAAGTTTATCAAAGAGACTACTTGTATCTTCTGATTCAACTTTGGTGAACAGCTGAGTCATTTTCATATCTGAAGATTCAACTGGTTTGAGGACACATTCCGTTTGTTGAAGGGAGAAAATCAAGTCGTGCTGAATAATACCACTGTCAAAAAAGAGAGATTAGTAATTCTTAAATGCGCATTGACACAACATGGGGGAGTGTCTCTGAAATAACCTTATCTCTTAAAATTCTGCTTTTTGAAAAGGAACATTTTAAGATGCCTTATCCTCATTTCTCATGCATACCTGGTCACATTTAGGGTTTAAAATACCAATATAAAGAAACACTTATAAAAATTCACAGTACAAGATAGTTCCAATACTGACCAATTAAGAACCTTAAGCTATCCCCTTAGAAAGAGTGATGGTGACAAAGAAAAGTAATAGTCAAGTTTTTGAGGGCAGAAAGATCTTCACAATTTTTGGGCTGATTCACATGCACAGAAGAACTCTTTGGGACTGATTAATGAGGCATGACCTAAGGATGGTACTAGAATATAATGATATATAGATAAGCAATGCCTTTCTAAAAAGGGTGCCATATTTTCCTTGGCAGTAAGAAAATATCATGGTAACACCTGCAAGACAGAGTTGATAAGGAATGATGAATAGATCCATCTTTATGTTTGGCTTAAATGTGAGTTTTACTGTCCCTTTAATCAGTAGATTTTTAAGTGTTCACTAAATGAAATGAACCAAGGATACAAAGTTTAAAATACCTAACCCTTGCCCCCAGAAGTTTATAACCCAGTGTGAAAGCAGATTTGCAAATAATTAAAAAACAAAGTGGTAATTGCTAAAATAGAGAAGGTCTGCTTCACAGAGAGGCTAACAGGCTGAAACTCTGGCTCAAGTAGGGTTTTTTGGCAGATGGTGTAAGGGGAAAAGAAGGTCATTCAAAGTGGGTGATTCTTATATAATGGGAAAGCCACGAGAGAACTCTTTGGCACTAAAATTAAAACATTAAAGTATGAAAAAAACTACAACAACATTAAAGGGTGGTGTCAGAAGTGGCAAAAGCAAAAACAAATGACCAAAGTCTTCCTAAGAGGTGGCCATAGTTTTACAAAGACAATGAAAACTGTGAAAGCATGGGAGTATAGATAATGACAAGAAATGATGCTATACAAGTAAGTCATGGTTTATCTTGGGGGTGATTAAAGATCTTTAAAACCATTCTAAGGAAAATGAGATGATCAGATATTCATGCAAGAAAACGTAGTATGGAGGTTATCTCGTAGACAGACTAAAAGGGGGGCGGTCACCTGCTGAAGTAGATAAAATGAAAGATTGGTTTATGATAGCCAAAATATTCACAAGCCAATCAACTAAAAGAAGACTTCATGAATATATAAGAGCCATGTGCCACATCATACAGCCTTTTACAGTCACCTTCTATAGGATTTCATCTAATCCTCATTACAACCTTCTGAGCTAAGTAGTATTATCTCACGGAGCTAATGAGTGAAATAGCTATGACACAAATCTAACTATCCCAAGGCCGGTATTCTTCCTACAAAAGTAAGTTACTTGAGATAGTATAAGCTGATTGATACACAACTAGAACAAACTAATCCAATAGGAGATCTGGGGTTTTTTTCAAGGTCATTTTTTAAAATGGTGGTGACAAGAATGGGAACAGATAGCTACAGAAAACAGAATCACTGCAGAATAGCTGGCCTGGACACCAAGGTCAGAGTACTAAAAACTGTAATTAGGTAGAAATGTGAAGATAAAATTCAGTTAACATTATTTATAATCTTCCCTTCCTATAAAAGAACAGATTATCCAAAAAAGTAACAACTTGCTCCCTCAAAATATTTACTTACTTTCCAAGCTTACCTCACAACATAATTTACACATACAATGCACTGTGGTTGAGAGTTCTTAGTGTTATATATGACAGTTGCTTGAGTTTCAACCCAGACATATCCACCTCTTTTGGCAAGCATCCTGTACTGTCCTGTGGTGACCTGTCCTTTAGTAAACACTAGGAGTGGAAAGGAAGAAAAATTAACTTTGAATATTCAGTCAAATGAATCGATGCTGAATATCGGTCATTATTTTAGAAAAGAAAGATGTTTATTTTAATGGAATCAATTGTTAACTGTTTAAACTGACAGAAAGCCCTGGCATAGCTAAAAATACATACATTTCATTCTTCTAAACCTCCCCCCCGCCCCGAATAATCTCCTTTCCCGCCAATCTTCACTTTAAATAAAATGAAAGCCAAGAATGAGGTACAGCAGTGACTACAATTCTTTTAATGACATATATTGAAAGTATCAGGAAAGCTCGAGAATGAGTAATCTTGATTTTACAGACAGCGTTCCAGCAAGTGGCACTGCTATATTTCTTCAATTTCTACTGAGGTTTCCAGAGAATTAACAATGCTTCAAAACAGCTATGCTAGCATATCTGAATCTCAACTGTTATCATGATGAAATCTTTTGGCAATTTAGGCAATCTTTTTTTTTTTTTTTTTAAGATTTTACTTGATACAAACAGAGATCCAAATAGGCAGAGAGGCAGGCATAGAAAGAGGAGGAAGGCAGGCTGCCCGCTGAGCAAAGAACCCAATGTGGGACTTGATCCCAGGACCCTGAGATCAGGACCTGAGCTGAAGGCAGAGGCTTAACCTCTGAGCCACCTAGGCGATCTTAATCCTTTACTGATTTGGGAGAACGTACTAAATACATGAGGATCAGGCCCTGACTGCCAAGTTGGGCTCATTCTGCAGTTTCAGGCTAATTATACTAACTCAGTGACATTCAGGTATCCCCAATCACAATGGGAAGTCATGTTTAGATATAGATTAAACAGGCAGGCGAGACTTAAAAGTCTTACAGTGAATTTTTAAATAACATTCATGAGTAAAACTGAGAATTGTATCTTATGTCAAAGGTACTTGTTACATGCACGTACATGACATTGACTATATTCACATTCATTAAGTCACTGAACAATTATTTTGAGTGCCTTCCATGTGCCAACTACTGGTCTGAATACTTAAGTATGAATTCTGAAAATGATGCTATAATATTCTATGACCATTTAGTCTTTGTATCTAAAATGCCAAGTTAGTTTTATGTATTTTAAAATGATTCTATTTTTTATACAAAAAACATAGACTTAATGATTATAACAAACACAATACATAGACTTAATGATCAAAATCCCTTATGAAGAGTTCTATTAAGACATTGGGTGGCTCAGTTGCTTAAGCACCTGCATTCAGCTTGGGTCATGATCCCAGGACCCAGCTGGTTCCCGCCCCCCTCACTCCTACTGCGCCTCTTCTATCTTTTTCAAATAAATTTTAAAAAAGGACATTTAGTCTAGGGGAAGCATCTGGGTGGCTCAGTTAATTAAGCATCTGACTCTTGATCTCAGCTCAGGTCTTAACCTCAGGTTTGTGAGTTCAAGCCCCAAACTTAAAAAAAAAAAAAAAAAATTTTTTTTTTAGTCTAAGAAGACTGGTTAATTTTAACCCAAAAGTTAGATATATGGCTAAATAGTAGAGAGACTGCAAGAGTTAAATAATTAGAATATCTGTAGTTCTTCCACTGTACTTACTATCATGATGAGTTTTGGTCAGATGGTCAGAGTCCAAAGCATGATAATATTCATAAATTGAGCGGCCCAAAAGTTCTTCTGGCTCATATCCCATCAGTTCAGTAATTCTGTTAAGTAAAAAATGTTAAGAAGAGAAAAAAGAAACTAAGTGATAAAAATTATGCTTCTCCAAAGTAACTGATATGCATTAAGAGCATTTACATCTCACCTGTAGTACCTCTACAGTTAACTAAATGCAGCACCATGCACTTCTGTAAGTCCTCTGGGTTCATACTGGTACTTGACCCTTTTATCTCCTTCATACAAACCTGATACCTTTTTTTAAATATTTACTTACTTATTAGAGAGAGCAAGCGAGTGCACGGGCGCAGAATCTGACATAGGGCCAGATCCCACAACTCTGAGATCAAGACCCACTGCATCACCCAGGCGCCCCCTAATTTTTATCACATTTTACTTTACTTACTTTTGGTAATAAGACAGGGGAGGGGATTCATAAATAGACAGGAAGTAGTGCTAAATTCAATGATAAAAGTTATAAAGGTATAGCCACTGACATTTAATTTTCAAAGTTATAAAGGTATAGCCACTGACATTTAATTTAAATTCATAACGTTAGTTTACCATAAAACCAGTCCTTTAACAGTGCCCTTAGGCAAGGCTTCACTTTGGGGGATTAATATCTATTGTAGAATTTTAATATCATCAACCAAAGCCTATCTACACTAAATGGGAACTTAAGAATTACATGTTATGTTGGTTTTCGAACATGCTCTTACACTTAAGTTTTTTTAAATACTATAAAGTTATAGGAATTCATTTCAGATGAAAAATGGTATCAAGCTGAAAATGGAATAGAAAATAATTCAGTTACCCCTTTTGGTTACCGGGCAACTCTTTTAGGACAGAGATTAGATCTTATTACTTTCTATAACCAGTCTGAAATGGAACCCATCTCATGTGAAAGAGAATGCTGTCTTCTTAGCACCATACTAAACTGGTTGTGGGAGTAAAACATGAGTTAAACTTTTCAATTTCTCAGTCTTTAGAATTTAAAGAACTTTCTAACTGAGGTATAGGCAAAAGTTACTTAATGTATTGTGTCCTAAAAAAAACTACGAAAACACACAGGGAAGATATAATTCTAAGAAATATATAAAAGTAATACTCTTTGTATTGTCAAAGGCAAGATCTGCCATATAATTTATCCCAAAATAAAAACAAGTAAACAGACAGTGGTTTATAAAAAAACAAATCAAACCAAGCTAAAATCCAGACTTCTTTACAAAGGGATATCCCTAAACATGTCTGCACTAGATGGCAGCATTACAAAGGGAACTGTTTTATAAAAAAAACAGTCCTATTTCTTTAAATTATACTCTAAATAATTTTAATTGGTCTTATAAAGGTTAAATAAAATTCCCATGGAATTAAAAAAACTTCCATTATTTAAGTCTTTCTATGCCTACTAAGTATGCCTGGCATTGTTCTAGGTGTAAAAATGCAAGGTCAAAACTCAACACATAGCTAATCTTCTGGAACAGTTACCATTACTACTTATGAAATAATGTTGTAAGAATAGTAATGGGAATCCCTTGCATGAATCAGAGGAACCACCCTTATCCATGAGGAGAAATAGTGGGGTGAGGGACAATTTCTTATAGGAGACTTATAAGATGAACATAGGAGAGAAGCAGGGAAAGCAAAACCATTATACAGAAACAAAGACAGACATGAGAAAATGCTTGACAGTGTGTAAACAAGAAAGACTCATGTGGCTGGGGGTAGGGAGGGTGCAGGTGAGGAAAGATGAGGCTAGAGAAGGAACCAGATTAATGAGGGCCTTATATTATCATGTTAAGAAGCTCTTGTTTAATTTGGTGTCTAGTCAGCACTTCTTAGTCCGAGTTGAGGTACGTGTATCACTGAGAGATACAAGAGATGTTAAAATATAAACAGCATATTTTCCTACAAAGTCAATTTTATTTAACTGTAGAGAATTACATAGCTTATATTCTGTACCAGAAAGGGGAGTGATCCAGAAAAATCTTATCAAAAAGTGTTTTTTGGGGCACCTGGGTGGCTCAGTCATTAAATGTCTGCCCTTGGCTCAGGAGTCCCAGGATCAAGCCCCGCATGGGGCTCCCGCTATGCACGAAGCCTGCATCTCCCTCTCTCGCTCCCCCTGCTTGTGTTCCCTCTCTAGCTGTGTTTCTCTCTGTCAAATAAATAAAATCTTTAAAAATAATTAACTCAAAATAGACCAAAAAAAAACCCACAAAATATAAGGGCTAAAATTATAAAATTCTGAGAAGAAACTACTTATTTAAATTTAGTGATCTTGGCTTAGTCAAGGATTTCTTTAAAAAAGGGGGGGGGGAGTTTAAGGGACTAGGAACCTCTGATCTAAAGCAACTTTGCAGCATACTAGTCATTCATTTTAAATGTCCTGAGGGTAAGAACTGTTGCTCTTCATTTCTACTTTGCCATGAACTTGTATGCTCAAATAAATGTGTTGAATGACTATATGTGGAAATTAACACAGTAAATATTAAGTGTTTGGGAGATATTCTGAATGCCAGAAGTTTAGTATATTAGATTTTCTTAAAATTGAGCAAAAATAGGTCTCAGTTCTTAGGTTTTAGATATAAGAAGTTCCTAGAAAGAGTTCTAACCAGACACAACAATCTCTGGTCAAACTCAAAACCTTACTTGGTTGATTTTATATAAGCGGGAAGCTTTTACTCCTCTGTCATGATCATTTTCCAGTTTCCTGATACAACCAGAGAGAAATATCACTCCTTTTTTCAGTTCTCATTCTAGCTCCACCACTTACCTTTTTCCACAACTTACTTCTATACTTTGTTACTAACTTCAAAAAATAAAAAATAATTCCTCAAGAGATGGGGGGGGGGCGCCTGGGTGCCTCAGTCATTAGGCATCTGGCTTCAGCTCAGGTCATGATCTTGGAGTCCCGGGATCAAGCCCTGCATAGGGCTCCCTGCTCTGCAGGAAGCCTGCTTCTCCCTCTCTCACTCCCCCTGCTTATGTTCCCTCTTTGTCAAATAAATTTTAAAAATATAAAAAAAAAGAGAGATGGGTATCTCTGTTCTATCATATATTCACATGAATAATGGCAATAAATGCCATACAATACTTGGTTAGCTTTTCTACCTTCATTTTTCTGATAGCTGACACCAGTGGTAAAGCATTCACTAATGTGTACTAGGCACTCAACAAACTCCTTTAATCCTGGCAACAGCCTTTCAAAATATTTATTTAATAGGAAAGGATAAAATTTGAAATAGTTAAGTTCACATACCAAGACACAACTCTAAGTATCAGAGCTGCAAGCCAGGACTGAATCCAGGATTGTGTGATTTTAAAGCCAGAGTTTTGTCATATTTCCTTGTCCAGTGTGTGTGGGGGGGAGATTCCTATACTTTATGACTAAGTGCTTCAAACTGGTTTTCTCACAGTCTTTAAGTTGACCCTACATAAAGCATTGCAAAAGATGAAGAAATTGATACTCAAAAAGAAAAACTAATATGTACAAGATCATCTGGATATAGGTAGCAAAGTCAGGATTTAGTAGTCTGGCTATGGAATCTATGCCTTTAGCTACTGTATTACACAGCCTTACACTAAAAATGGGACAAACAAGCAAATAATTAAGATAGAAAAAATGTTATGAAAGACATATGCACAAAGAATAGTATACAAAGAATAATATAGTGTCTTGAAGGAAAAAGGAAAGCTCCACAAAGGAGTAGACGGCTCTTGAAAGGTAAATATGTGTTAGGAATTGAAGAAAACCTCAATGCAGAACGGGGGAAATATGTGTAAAGGCACTAAGACAGCAAGTCAGCATACGGTATTCTTTAGCTGGAGGATGTGAGGGGCCACACCAGAGGAACTGCCTCTCTTCCTGATTTAGACAAGTGGGCAGGGGCCAGGTCATAAATATCTTTGTTGGCCATGGTAAGAAGTTAGCGTTTTATTGTGGAGGTCTCTTTTTCTTTCAGCTTTTCAAAATGCACATCTTCTGATAAAGAAAAATTTTCTGCCCTCCTCTAATATTTTTATAAACCGAAGTTTTTCTGTGTAAAGATGAAGGGAAGCAATTGAGGCATTTTCAATCGTAGTATGACAGGATCTAATTTTTACATTAGGAAGTCCAGTTTTGGGGAATGTGGATAAGAGATTAAAAGGCCTACATATATCTATTGGCAGAGAGACAGCTTAGGAACTTATGGCAAAAATGTGAGCCAAAGGTTGTAATAATGAGCTGAAGAATTCACTGGCAGCAGAGCAAAGGTGGAAAGGAGGGACTAGGTCAAGAGATACATGTAACATAGTAAATCTGTAAGATTTAGAGACCAACTGATGAAAGTATAAATATAATGAAAGTAAAAATTAAGGATAAACTCTAGATTTTTGCAGGAGTTGTGTGTCTGCAGTGGTATACTAAGCATGCTAGCATTTTAAAAGGAAAAGCAATTTTTAAAGTTGTTTTGGGGCAAGAGTGGTACAATTCAGTCAAAGAAATAGTCAATTAATACAGAAGAATATTCAGATAAAGATATCAAACTGGCAATTAAAAATAGTTATGAACATAAATCTGGGAAATGGCAACAGAAATCATGGGCAATATATAGGGTGAAGAGATGATCACTTCTCTCTAGTCCATAACCAAAAGTAATCTATTTTTCCTCAAATTATGAATTATGTCTGTGAAAGGTTTATTTTCTTTTTAAGTAAGTTAGAAAGGAAAAAGACCTCAACATTGTGATTTCTGGATAGCACACCTTGGTAAAGTATTCATAGTGCATAGTAAGTGTTCAATAAATGTGGTTGAATTAATCTACAAAGTTAATGTAATGTTACTGAGTTCTACAATGTATCACTGTACTCAACTTAGTGGAAGGAACCATACAGTCTTTATTATGTTGAACAGTAGAAAAAAATGCTAGGGACTAATTAAAATTTAAAATTTTACCTTATATATCATTTACCTTTCATCACAATAAGAAAATTTCATATCCAGACTGTGACGACTGAGAAAAGTTTTGCTATCTAAAGGAATTTCAATATTTGATGGATGAGGAATGGGTTCACAAATCAGCACCAAGCACGTCATAGGTGGTTTCTTATACCCACACTGAGACTGGTTACTGTTGGTATCGTAGACATGAATATGGCCTGTGCAGTGAAGTACCTGTGTACAAAGAGAACAAAGCACTTCTTTAAGAAATATAAACGCTAGTAAAACAATGCAGAGATAAACAGCTGAAGTGTGATGTGGCAAGGAAGCTTTGCTAAAACTTACTGGCATTAACCATATCTTTGAAATCAAATAAATGTTTCTCCTGTAACACCACTCACGACTCAGATACCATAAATTACTCTTTAAAAAATTTCCTTCAGACAAATCTGGGCTGATTTTTCATTCATCAGGTCATAGTGGCTGTTTATTATTTTGTTATTTCTTGCTTTGATGACTGTACACCAGTGTGGCAATTCACATAATTTAAGTTCATGCCTCAAACTGAAAAGTTACGTTTTGGATGATAACTCTGCAAATGCCAATGAACAACTGTAAGTTTTCCCTCACAGCTCTAATGCTATCTTAAGTATTAACAGTGTTGAGATGTACATTACAACTCACAAATCATTTTTACTTACTTTCCATGTTGCTGACTTTATGTTCATAGTTCTCCCCCGACTAGTTAGGGTACACTTCATTCTGAGAAAAAAGCTTCGCTGTGTATTCTGCTCTTTACCCTTTTTCGCAAGGCCTAATGAATGAAAGCATGAAACAAAATTTAAGAACATAATTAAATATTTAAATTTGTCACAGTAAGAATAGCACCTAGGTGCTATTTTCAATTACAAAGTCTTGGCATGAACAGCAATTCACACTCCAAAATATCCAAGGGATCTAACATGCTTCAATCAATAACTGGGGTCACAACTCCAATGATTCCTGGTTTCAGGTAACAGTTAATCATTTCATATTCAAGCCAGTGAAGCTGGCAAAATGACAAAGAAATACAAATGTGGCATAAATTTGCCTTATAATTGTGCTATCAGTTTACAAGCACATCCCAAAAAAAGAACTTCAGCAAACTCCTCCAAACCTCTGAGCACTCTATATATTTACAGAACTTTAAAAATAGCAACTTTCTTTTCAAAGCAAGTAACATTTTTATATATTTGATTTTTTATATCTTTCATTCTTTAAATCTTCCTGTAAAGCAGGCAGGCATGACATTATTTCTACTTTTGTTACTAGAGGGGAAAAAAACAAAACAAACAGAAAAAAGTATTAAATGACTTTTCAAAGCAAAATTAGAGTGAAATAAATTCAGGTCTATTCACTCCCATTCCAAACCTTATAGAACTAAGAAATGGTGAAAAGGAAAAAAATGAAAAGCACAGAGGCAGGGAATGAAAAACACATGTTCGGGGAACAGTAGATAGTTCAGGTTGCTGCAATGTAAGTACATGGAGAAGAGTAATGAAACAGAAAGGGAAGATGAGGGCTGTAACAATGGAGGGCTTTGGATGGCTTAATAAGGAGTTCAGCCTTAAATATACAACATGGGGCTTCTAAAAAGTTCTGATGGGAAGCACAATCAGGAACTTAAAGTACATTAATCTAGAAGCAATATATATGATGTATTAGAATTGAAATACAATCATGGTAATCAGGGGCTAAGAAGTAGCAAAAGTGGAAAGGGTGACAAAAGACATACTAAGAGTTAGAATATAAACTTGGAAACTGATGGAAGTAGGTGGGTAGAAGAGAAATTTAAAAAGGAAAAGGATATAGAGATTTTAAGGCTAGTATACTGAAATAAAAGTGCCAAGTAGAAAAGAAACAAGATTTTTTTTTTTTTTTTAAAGATTTTATTGATTTGTTTGACAGAGAGAAATAGCATAAGCAGGGGGAATGGCATGTAGGGGGAAAGGGAGAAGCAGGCTGCCCACTGAGCAGGGAACCTGATGTGGGGCTCAATCTCAGGACCCCGAGATCATGACCTGAGCCAAAGGCAAGACACTTAATCAAATGATCCACCTAGGCGCCCAAAAAGAAACAAGATATTAATTTAATTTAAATTTAGGCTTGCTTAGCTAGAAATGCTGGACTCTTGGAGAAGAAGAATTCTAATTCCATACTAATGGAACTAGGCAAGGGGGTCGTCTTGGTGCTAACACAAATTATTTGGGTTTACTCAAATAAGGATTAAATTTGCCCTCTCTAGAAGCATTTGAGAATGGATTTTAAAAAGATGCCATGAGAACCATATTGGTCTCAGTGGTAGGTTGTGGTTGCGGTACCAGCAGAGATCTATCCGTAAATCCTCTGTGGATTTTCAGTCCTTCATAATCTCAGCTTGAATTGTACTGACCTTTGGAAACCCAAAGCTTTTGAATTGGGACATGAAGATTAATTTAAAAGCCGAGGTACTAGCATTTTCCTAATGAAAAAAAAAAATTTTTTAAAGAACTAACTTTTCAGACCCCTAAAAATAAATCATTTTTTAATAATGAACTCTAAGTCATTATTTTAGAATTTAAGTGAAAAAATAATAGGACTATGTTGTATAAACACACCACTGGTTCTCAGCATTTCATTGAAATGTGATGCACTGCAGCAGCCCCTCTTTTTCTAAAAGTGAAAAGTGCATTTTTGTTTCTCAACAAAACATCAAACACTCATTACATTAGGAATAATTTTCAATAAGTTCAGGTGCCTTAAAACACCATGTTTAAAAAAATAAAAAATTTTGTTTAAAAACATACATCTAAACTGTATTATGTATAGTATATTTGATTTACAATAATGCATTAACATCATTACCAAATCAAAACAAAAGTTCCTAATACCCATCCATTCACAGTCTAGCCCAAGGGAAGCACAGAACAGCCAGTACAAACCTCAGTCTAAACACCAGAAGTCCTATATTAAACTAACTGACAGCCCACTTAGGTCCCTGTGTGAAGTGTATTTACTGTTCCTTTATACAAAATTCTAAAAATTATACATCTGCTTTCCAAGTTCACAGCAAACAAAAAGTATGAAATTAAAAAACAGAGGAGGGCTGCTACTGGCAAGGTCAAAAGTGGCCACAGAATGTAGTGAGAGTTGGTAAACATGAAAGATCTCCAGAGTACTAATGAGTGCAGACTCAAGCCCATCTACCTGAGCTTAACCTACACTGCCATGTACTTACCAACTAATTAGTTTCCTCAGTAAAATAGAAATAGTAACTTCGTAGGGTGTTATGAGGAAAAAAGAAGTTAAAGCATATAATATGCAGAGAACAGTGTTCCTGGCAGAGTAATCTCTCAACAGAGGTTAACTATTATCATAAATGAAATGAGATGAAAAAGAAAACCATAAAAAAAAGAAGCTAGGGGCGCCTGAGTGGCTAAGTTGGTTAAGCGACTGCCTTCGGCTCAGGTCATGATCCCGGAGACCCGGGATCGAGTCCCACATTGGGCTCCCTGCTCAGCGGTAAGCCTGCTTCTCCCTCTCTCACTCCTCCTGCTTGTGTTCCCTCTCTGGCTGTGTTTCTCTCTATCAAATAAATAAAATCTTAAAAAAAAAAAAAAAAGGTAAAGAAGTTAAAGCATGTAATTTGCAGAGAACAGTGTTCTGGTGAGTAATCTCTCAACAGAGGTTAACTATTATCATAAATGAAATGAGATGAAAAAGAAAACCATAAAAATATTCAAAAAGTGCTATGAACTTGAGTTTGTTAAATACAGAAGCAAACAAACATACACTTAAATTGGAGAGCTACAGAGAACAATGACAACTTTTCATCATGGTAACTTAAATTATCAGTATACTTTGTTTAAGATAGCACAGGTATGAAGAGACTTTCTTTAGTTATTAGTTTTTGTAATTCAAGAGGTACTTTCCAAAAATCTTAGAGACTTATTTTTAACAATTCATTCCTAAGAGTTAAGAGGCTTAGCAGATCTTTTTTATTGTTGCTACCATGGCGGCATCCATAGTATACTACTACTACTTGATAATTTTACTACACAGTCTTAAATAATTGTGAACATCATGAGGTCAAATAAACAGCTATTAGGTTCTTAAAAATCTGGTGAACTTTTTCTTTTCTTTATCTTGGTCCTTTAGAAAACTTGAACACACACTAGTACCTTGAGTGTAATCACTATCTAAAATCTTATTATTTGATTATGACTTCCCCTGGCCTTAAAGTTGTAGGTTATAAATAGACTTCTTTGAAGGGCCTGATTTTCATTTACTTTTCCATTTTATTTTATTTAGTATTAGATCTATATAATTATTCATGGCATTAGGTGGGCTTTAAAAATTTTTTTAGGTTTTTTTTTTTTTTTTAAAGATTTTATTTATTTGACAGAGAGAAACACAGCCAGAGAGGGAACACAAGCAGGGGGAGTGAGAGAAGGAGAAGCAGGCTTCCCACCTAGCAGGGAGCCCGATGTGGGACTCGATCCCAGGTCTCCGGGATCATGACCTGAGCCGAAGGCAGTCGCTTAACCAACTGAGCCACCCAGGTGCCCCTTTTTTAGGTATTTTTATAAAATTTCTAAAAAATAGAATGTAGATTTCACAAAGAATAGAGCAACATTTCATTGAACATGAAATGATGTTTTGGGCCTTAGGTTAATACAACAGCAAAATTTAAATATTAGTAACAGTATGTTATTATGTAAAACCACCTGTCATAATCAAACAACAGACTTCTCTTCTCACCATTTCTGTGTGTAAGCATTTCTCTCATTTCCTCATGGTCACATGGATGAGTAAAATCAAACACACTGTGTCCAGTTAGTTCAAACTGTAAAAACATTAAAAAATTAGATCTATATCATAAAATCATAAAAACATAGAGAAGGGCTCTTAATATGTAGGTACTTTACCTGAGTCAATCCCATGTATTTGTTCACATTATCAGAAATGTAAATCATGTCACCATCATCTGTGAGAACCATAACAAAACCATCCAGGGCTTTTAAATAAAAGCAATTCATCTGTGCCTTCATTTCATCTTCAATATCTAAATCACCTAAAAAAGGGCACAAGAAAAGAGAAATAATTAACTTACAAGTTATACTTAAATGATAATATTTAGACATTTTTATAAATATCTGATACTTTATTTAAAACTTACAATTAGATTTGCCAGCTGTTTTAATGATTACTTAAAGTAGCATAGCAAGCAAATTGAAAAGAGAAAGAAAAGGTCCTTTTATTAAAAGGAGGACAGGTAGGAAGGTGGGGCAAGAGAGAAGGGGGAAAGGCCAGTATCTTAAAAATTCCCTGAAGCTTTAAAAACAGCTAATAAAAAACACATTAAAGGGGCGCCTGGGTGGCTCAGTTGGTTAAGCGACTGCCTTCGGCTCAGGTCATGATCCCAGAGACCTGGGATCGAGTCCCACATCGGGCTCCCTGCTCAGTGGGAAGCCTGCTTCTCCTTCTCTCACTCCCCCTGCTTGTGTTCCCTCTCTGGCTGTGTTTCTCTCTGTCAAATAAATAAAATCTTTAAAAAAAAAAAAAAAAAAAAAAAAACACATTAAAGAAAGACTCAGTATGACCATCCTCTAATTACTTCTAATTTCTAATTTCTAGGCCTATTACACTTTGGTAAAACTCACCAGCATCCAGAAGTTTCCTTACACGCAAATAGCTGATGGTAAGCCTCATAACAGAAGCCTTATCAAGATGCGAGCTCACATTATGAGGAAGTGGCAATTGATGAGCCAGCTCATAAAAAACTTCGGACTCTTTACTTCGCCGAGATCTAGCTGCATCTCTAGACTTTTCTTTTCGACGTTCAGAACTTATCCTATTTAACAAAAGAGGAGGAGGAGGAGAGAAAAAGAAAATGTATTTAAGTTAGTTTGCCTTTGCTTGGATAACACTAACTTTACATGTTTCTGCTTTCATGGAACAATTTAAAGAAGCCATGTAGGGGCGCCTGGGTGGCTCAGCCGGTTAAGCGGCTCCTTCAGCTCATGTCATGATCCCAGGGTCCTGGGATCGAGTCCCGTATCAGGTTCCTAAAGATGTGGCACAACAGTAAGAATTTGAAGAAACACGTTAATAAAGATTAATAAAGGTGTCAAAACAATGACATATCTTTAGGGAACTCTTCCAAGAATAAAGTCAGTCAGAAAGATTTTCCTACATCACACCGATCAGAGATGTCCTCTGTTTAACTGTAGCAACATCTATTCCCCCTGACCCAGCTGGAGGTAAACAAGGCTAAACCTGGTTCTGTCCTTAGGTTCTTCTTTAATAGCTATTGTTTATTAAAACCTATTATGTGTCAAATGCTACCCTGTACCAGGTAACTAGTTTTCTCATAAACTGTAAATAGGTTAAATATTATCCTTTTACAAAGGAGATTACATAGTAGGTTAAAAACAGCCATTATGTAGCAGTCAGGACTTGAGCACAATTTTTTTTTTTTTTATTCCTAAGTCTTTGTTTGCTCTTCCACAGCTGCTTTATCTTAAGGAAGAATGCTCTTTCTACCTCAAATACTCAGCGGCTCTCCTATGACCCTCGACCTAATTCTCTTAAGTCAATTATTTATTGAATGTTGAAAATAGCCATTACCATTTATTAAGCACTTAGCAAGCAGTATGGTAAGGACTTGGCCAGCATTATTTCATTTAATCCTCCTTATAGCCTATGAATAAAGCATAATTGTATCTATCTCACATCTCTCCTTCCTTCAAATCATCTGCAAAACTGCAAGGTTCAATCATAGAAACAACATTCTCAACAAAAAAAAAAAACCAGGCAGGGTTCTCAGGACATGCTTCTAGTATGCTGTGTAACAACTGGATAACAGTTGTATTATACACTAGCAATAATGTAAGTTTTAGCACTTAAGTTTGGAATGTGAATATTTTCTGTGGTTAGTGACTCAACTTTGATACAAATTATTCAATTCAAGCTCCTAGATCAATTTAACTTGAGTATCTTGAGATTTAAGGTGAGCTATTAAAAATTATTACTTATTAACTAATGATCTATGTAAATCAGGATTTTCTTAATGCCGTATAATTTTTAAAAACCATGAAAATAAATTAGACTGAGGCCACCATGAAAATGCAACAATGTCAACAGTCTGCAACTTCATTTTTTGTGTGCATTAGAAATGCCTCATTGTTCTCATTAACTTTAAGTGATTTAAATTTGAACTTAGAAACAAAATGTACAATAAAATCTATTTTATACATACACCAGAGTTCGCTGGTATAGGGGGAGAGATCCAATGTCGTTCTCCCTTCCCCCCAATTGGCTCTAGCAGCCTCACTCCTTTCCCCTGAGAATTGGCAGGTGAGAGGAAGAAATGGTAGTGGAATCAGACTCCTCTCTGGTTCAAGTAAAACCACCAAAAAAAAAAAAAAAAAAAGTGTGATGACCAATGAATGATCTCATGATAAACCTGAATGTAAGTTTAAACTCACAATTAGTCCAGGTGATCAGAATTTGATTATTCAGGAACTTTCATCAGACTTACTCCTCTTCTCTTAATTACTCAATCAAATTTAAGTGACCAACAAATGACTACCCAAATGAAACACTTGGTAAAAAATTTAAATCCTTTTACTACCTGCTTTATGCTTAAAAGCATACCCTTAAAAGGGTGTTTGATTTAGCTAACCATGGTGATTATCTCCATACCTTTAGAAATACTTGTACTATCCACAACTTTAAAGATAATAATTGTTAAAGATGTGACAACTAAATTTATAAGACAAATCCATAAGAAATGTGAGCTTGGATAAAACATTTTAAAGCATAATACACTTAAGCAGTGAAGACTGGGAGAAGAAAAATTTGAGCAACAGCCAGAATTCTGGAAGACAAACAAGCCTCAAAAACAGGTAATCTGATACTTCAAAAGTTGGCAAACCTAAATTAGATGAAGGTGATGAAAATCAGTATGTCCTCTATTACATAATCTATCTAGACATAAAGCAATCAGGGGACCTGTAAAAAAGATTTAATATAGAAATTTATCTGCTGTCCTTCACATGTAACTAAGAGCTCATTGCTTAGCTTAAAGCTATAACTTCCTAAGTTCTTAAAAGTTTCAGCATCTGAACTGCCCAACTTCTTTTCTACTCAGAGGAATACTCTTTTTACCAGATCATACCCCACAGAATTACAGTATTGAACAAGAAATTTCTAGTAGACCACGGAATGTAGGTCCCACAGAGATGAATCCTGTACTCTTCATTTACTTACTTGCACAAAGTTCTGTAGACCAGAAGAAAACAGGCAGATTTTCTGCATGTAAATAAGGTCGCTGTATTTGTCTAAATTATCAATTCCATCTTTGTTGTTTTTATTAAGTACAGATCAAGTAAAGTTCTGCATAAAGTACTATTTCATATTTGCTAATCATAGTAGAAATCAGTTAAGAGAACAGTATCTTTTGAACAGTCTGCTTACCCATTTCTATGAGTTCTGGGACTACTGTTTGAGTAAAGTAGCAAAATAGCTTAAACTTTGTGGTACTGTAGTTTTCACACACTTATTATTTTATTATTAACATACAGTACTAGCCAAGAAGCTAACAAATGTATCTTGAAATTATTTTGTATAGGAAACATATTTAGGAAAATGATCTAAATCCCCTGTCATGAAGCTTCTTGTATACAAAGTTGAATAACAGCCATTTTACAGAGAATGCTTAGTATTCTTTAAATTAACAAGAACACAAAATTGCAGATATTTTAATTCATCCATGTTGTCTAATTACACAAGAAAAGCCTGTTAGCATTCCTGATTGTAAATATATGTAACTTTAAGAACTGAAGTTAGGGGTGCCTGGGTGGCTTAGTCGGTTAGGTGCTTGACTTGATTTTAGCTCGTCATGATCTCGGGGTCATGGGGTCGGGAATCAAGCGGTGTCTCCTCTGGGCTGAGGGCTTGTACCCCCCCCCCCCCGCTCCTCCCCTGCTAGCATGCTTTCTCTCTCTCAAATAAATTAATACTTACCAAAAAAACCCAAACAACAACAAAAACTGAAGTTAGAGCCCTAAGTTGATCTATCCTATTTCTTTTTTTTTTTTAAGATTTTATTTATTTGACAGAGAGAAACACAGGCAGAGAGGGAACACAAGCAAGGGGAGTGAGAGAGGGAGAAGCAGGCTTCCCGCCAAGCAGGCAGCCCGACGTGGGGCTCGATCCCGGGTCTCCAGGATCATGACCTGAGCTGAAGGCAGTCGCTTAACCAACTGAGCCACTCAGGCGCCCCGATCTATCCTATTTCTAATAAAGTTAATGTATACTTTTTTTAAAATCTCTCAATTCTACTATTTGCTGCTTTAAAAACTCTTTCTCGCCTTGAAGTTATAAGTTGTTTTCCATTCCTCTTGTCAGTATTTCTGCTACAGGACAGACCTTCTGAAATTAAATTCCATGATCTAAAAGATGTGGCACTTAAGTTTACCTTCCCACAAAGGTCTGTGCCCTTTTTTGTCTCTGCTAATTGATGAATGTGTTTATTTCCCTACGGGCTCTGCAGTAATACATATTATGGATCTTCTTTATCTTTTTAATTTCTGTCAAGCTGATAGGTGAAAACTGCACATCTCACTATTTTAATTGTCCTGTACTCCTTAAAGTTTCAGGCCAGAGGAAATTTCCATGTTCTTCAGTAGGCATTTTGGCCTGCAGCTTTAAATTCAAACTCCAAGCTATTTACTATGTACACAGTGGTATTCTAAACATTTCTTCTCAATTAACTTAGTTTTTACTATCATCACCATGTTACAGATAAGGAACCTGTTAAATAACTTACCCAAGTTTATGGAGTTAAATAAACTGTAGAGCCTATATTCAAACTCAAGCAATTTAGCTTAGAAACTATGCTGTTAGCAGTATATTACGCTGCCTCTCAGAAACTCATTCTAATTACTAAGTACATATATATCCAGGCATTATAAAGTTCAAAATTTGGCTACTTCACATCTCCAAAGACAAAGGAGAGTACGTGTAGGGATTGGCTTCGGAATTCAGGACTTGTAAGCCATTCAGAGGGACTAATGGCCAGGCTCTTTCCTGGAATCTAATTCAAAAGCACCTATAATGGCTATGCTCTGGGGTCCACTGTCCACCAGCTCTTCAAAACAATACAACCTTTAATGGATACTGCCAGCCACTAAGGGAAAAGAATCAGAGGACAGTAATTCAATTTACCTGAATACTCCCATCAGACTTTAATTTGTACAGAGGAGCTGTTCAAACATCTCAGCTCGCTGTTGTTCGTGTTTTCTTTGCTCTATATCTGGATCCCAAAAGTAAAACCAATCTGCATACTCACTTCAGACCTGATTAGGCCTAAGCTTTTTAATTGCCTAGATACCTAAATCACACAAAGTGCCATAAGAGAAAAAAATGAGAATTTTCCCCTTCTAACATTTACTGAGCACTTAGTATGTGTCAGGCATTGTGTTAAACATTTTCATATATTAGCTCACTTAACTACAATTCTATATAGAGAAAAAAGCACAAGATGGGAAGTAGCCTTCCTGAACCTCAGAATAACCTCCTTTGTTTAAGAAATATTCACTATATAAATATTGAGCACCTAGCATGCACGGCGCCAGTTATAAGGAATGTAGTGATACACAGAACAGCCCTCATGGAGCTTAGACAGCCTCCTTAGTCTACTGTAGAAATAGTTTCATAATTCCCTATTTTCAAATGTTGGTCTAAGTGCATCATAATTATGGACATTCAACATTTTAAACTTCTGGGCTCTGTCTTCATGAATTCTGATTCATTAGATCTGAAGCAGGACCCCTAATTCTGGGTTTTTAAAACGTCC
The DNA here is from genome assembly GCA_004023965.1 of Spilogale gracilis. Taxonomy (NCBI): domain Eukaryota; kingdom Metazoa; phylum Chordata; class Mammalia; order Carnivora; family Mephitidae; genus Spilogale; species Spilogale gracilis. Next base: position 108,001 of record PITA01004699.1, read on the forward strand.
CAAGATGCATATGATACACAGTGAGATATGGGAACCATTGACTCACCTTCTTCACTATTACTGTTTTAAATCTTCCCTCAAATTATTACCACAATCATCATCCACAATAAGAAATTGGGTGTTATGCCCTGCTTAAAATCCCATCAAATGTACACATGACAAAATCTATTTACTATGGAAACCCTCCCTTAGCTAGTTCCCTATTCTTCTCTTCATCCTCATTATTTTCTATATTCTTTGGTCACACTGCAGTTTATCAAAAGCATAATAATTCATTCTTTCTGGCTCAGTCTCTCTCTGCCCGAGGTACCCTTCTAAATAGGCGGTTTGCTGTATTTATGTGAGAAACTTCCAGCATTCAACTCTAGCATTACTTTCTCTTTTGTCCTCTAAAACTGTACCTCTCCCAGTTACCAGTTTTGCTGTATACAAATGACCCTTGAACAACACAGATCTGAAATGTATGGGTCTACTTACACATGGAATTTTTTGACAAATACAATACAGTACTGTAAATGTTATTTTCTTAATACCATTTTTTCTCTAGCTTACTTTAAGAATACAGTATATAAAACATAAACAAAATATGTGTTAATAGTTACCAACAAGGCTTTAATTTGTAATTAGATTTTTTTGAGGAAGGCTATTTGTAGTTCATTTTGTGGGGAGTCAAACCTACATGGATTTTGGACTGTGCAGGGAGTCATTGCCCCTAACCACCCGCACTGTTCAAGGGTCAGCTGTATTTATCTTCCCCTAAAATCCTTAAAGTTTCTTGGAGGCAGAAAACTGTCTCATTCATCTCTGTATTTTTTATTATTATTTTTAAAATCGATTTTATTTACTCAGTTGAGAGAAAGAAAGCGAGCAAATGTAAGTGGGGAAGAAGGCCAGAGGAAGAGAGAAAAGCAGACTCAATCCCAGATCCCCATGATCATGACCTGAGCCCTAAAGCAGATGCTTAACCGACTGAGCCCCCCAGGTGCCCTTCATCTTTGAATTCTTAATAGAGATGTGCATAAGTTCAACTTGGCTTTAGTATTTGGCCCTAATCTTCTATTTGATTTTTACTTAGGCCCATGGAAGGCCGACTGCCCCTTCGACATTTTTTTAGGATCTCTGAATTTGTGCTTCATCAGTGCTCCTGTGATGCTACAGATTGTGATCATAATTGAACAGTACTCATAATAATATGAGTACTATCAACAAGGCATACAGTATAAATTTACTGTGATTACCTGGATATGCACTTTCAAATGTAAATAAGCATTTAGTAAGCATCTAGTAAGCATACTGGATGTAAGTTGGAAAAAAGCTATTGATTAAAAAAAAAAAAAAATCAGCAAGCACTACAACAGTGAATGGCACCCATACTATCACCAAGGAGAGCAGATGATTTTGCCAAAGAGATATGGAGACACAGGGGGAAAGCCGAGAAACTAGAATATCAATTTATTGAAAAGAGGTGAAAGGTTTAAGGTTATTTTTCCTTATCACTCTAGTCTATACTCTAACTTTTTTTACTGTTTTGTCCTAAGCTAATATGGACTGGAAAATGCATGAGTTTTAGTTAATGCTATTAACCAATTAAATCAATACCTTTATAATTATGTCTTCCTAGCCCAGCTGGAAACAGAAAACCCGACTCTGTTTTCTACAGTCTTTTTCAAGAAAGGGTTGTAATTTTCATCCTAAGACATGAAAGTTTTCATGAGGTTGATTTCTAATCCTATTAGCTTTTTTCAAGGGGAGGTTACCCTTGGACAAGTGTATTTATTATTTAGAGTATTCTTATGATTAATAGGATTTGTTGTTCTATTTTCCACTTGGTAATTGCTGCAAAATTGGAATAGTTCAAACAGATAATGTTTAATTAAAAAATGTGTCCCTACTTAATGGAAAAAACAGCAAAAAACTGACATTTCAAATTAAGCATAAATTACATTTTCAAGATAGCTAGCTATTTATAATTTTTTCCAGGAAAAGTCCTTTGAGTTCTAATCAATAAACTTAAAAATAAACCTTTAGGATATTTATGTTAGAGAATTTCATTCATTAATTGAACAAGTATTTCTTAGTCATCTCCAATGAGCCAGATGCTGTTCTCAGCATAGGGCAATAAACAGACCATGTTACTATTCCCGTGGAGCTTATATTCTAGGACAAACACATATTTATCTTTGTCTTTATTTGATAGTAGTTATTAGAGTCAACCCTAACTGACTAAACACTATCCCTAGGAATAATCTTTCCATAAAATCAAATAACAAAATTTTAAGAGGCAAGGCAAAATCTACAAAAATTAATCTGTTTATAGAAGATGCTACAATATAGCATAGCATTATGTGAAAAGAGGTTATACAACAAAATTTGAGTATGAATCCCTTTCTGTAATACATGTGTACATATGTAAATAAATGTGTATATATGTACACATACACATATGAATATATAACTTTTAAGTGCATAGATAAAACCACAAAGATATGACATATACAGTTAACAAAGTTTAAAAATATTAATAGCAATTTCAAGTTAGCAGGATCACAGAATAGTTTATACTTGAGAAAAATTCATCAGTGAACTAACCTTGTTAATGTACCTGCATTTGTCAGAAAAACCCATAAGCAGCAGTCATCTTTTAAACTTGTTTTACAGAAAGATTAACTAGAAATGATAAATTTTTTCTTCATTTTGGGAATGAAGCAAGAAAAATCATATTTGTAAGCAGTATAATTCAGTTTTTAAATTTCTTATTCTAATTACTGGCTTTTGAAAATTTAACATTTCATAGTTAATTTGAAATTCCAAAATCAAATGAAATGGTTTCTGAAGAAAAATATTTAGAATATATTTACTTATTTCTGAAAGCAACTTATATTTCTTGGTTTTACCTTACTAGCTTGGGACTACCTTGTAAATATCCACAATTAGGGAAAAGATGGATTATTCCCCTTCCAATAACCTCACAAAATAAATATTCAATTTTCTAATGCTGTAGTAGAATAAACAAGAAAGAATCACTTTTAAATTCAGGGTACATTCTGAAAATAAACTCTGTATCACATCTGAGGTAGCATCAATGTGAAAATGTTCTATTTATACATTAAGTAAATTTATTAATTAGCTAATATATTTACATTTGTTAACAATACTGTATATTAAAATTTTGTTTGTAAAAAGAATATGCTTTGTTTTTATATTACTCCTAACTACTGATTTAAATAAACTGTCTCCTGGTTCAGAACTGGTATTGAGCCTCTCAAAAAAAAAAAAAAAATCTCTGATCCCCTAATACATACACAAAGTAGTAGATAAATAATACCAAAAATGTGTATGTGAAGCTGTTACTCTAAGATGGAGGTTCTCTAATTTTAGCTTGTATCACAGTCACCTGGAGGGATTCTGCAAATACAGATTCTGAGCCGTACCCAGAGTTTCTGATTCAGGAGGGCTGGAGTTTCTGATTCATGGGGCCTGAGAATCTCCACATCTAACAAGTTAGCAGGTAAGTACCAATGATGCCGGTCTGGAGAACACTTTGAACCCCCCTACTCTAAGAAAATACTTCATGTGTCTCTCAAAAATACTCAGAGAGTAAAAGATTGTTAAACACCCAAATATGGTTAAATACTTTCTCTTAAAAAATCTGCCCAAATGGTTTACATATACAAGAAACATATCCAACCTCTTAGACATTAACATTGCCACATACTTAGGAAGGCAATAATTACAAAATACACTAAGGACCTTGACTAGATTAGTTGACCTGTGGTATATACCACAATCACCAGTGGAACTTTTTTCCTAGATATCTGTGCCTAAATCCCAATCCTGGAAACTCAAATTGTAGACTTGGCATATCTCTTTAAAAAGCAATCTCCCAGATGATTCTGATTAGCACTTTTAGCTATTCAAAGTTTGTGCTTCACCTACCGGTGCTTGTAAAATTTACAAATTCTTACACTCGATCTTAGTCAAAAGGCCAAGAAACGGTAAGTTTACAAACTCCTGAGTCTCATCCCAAAATTACCAAATCAGAATCTCTGGGGGTAGGTACCTGGAAATCCTTATATTAACTAAACACCCAGGTGATTCTTAAGCCATAAAAGTCTGAAAACCATTAGTAGGTCTTAGAGTAGAGATTAAACAGGTTAGCCAGCAAATACTGAAAAATAAGAAAAATTCATTTTTTAGCTGCAACCACATATACATACTATGACAACTATGTTTTTTAGGCAGAATACTGCACTGAGTGGGTTGGGTGAAACTGTACAGAACGACTGCTGGAAATAAGAAGCTAGAGGTACAACTCAATGACAAGCAAGTAATAAAGTCCGTGCTTAATAAGACAGAAGAGCATAATAAATGAAAAATGTAGTTACTATAGAATGATTTTTTTCAAGTCTTTGGAAAAATTCTTAAATATCACCTTTAAATTTCTTTATGAATGCCATAAACATAAAAGGGGTTGAGAGTAACTGTCCATAAGTAAAAGTTGTGTTAGTGTCCTTACCCCACATCACGTACTCTATTACTCTTCTCCCTTTGCCCTCTCAGCTTGTAAATGCTTTTGTTTTCCTCATTACGTACTTCTCAATAGTAATAGAACTGAAACTGGAACTTAAAAGTCAGTGACACTATGTGTGTGTGTGAATATGTATCTTCAGAAGAACATGTCCTTAATTATTTGCTCAAATATAATAGAAGATATGTAAGTTATAAGTACTTATACAATAGAAAAAATCCACATGTATTAGAATAAAGGTATACACAGATATCACATGCTGAAGATTTTTCCTATTTAGTTGTAAACTCTGACCATAATGAAAATTCTGGCAACAGTGACAAATGAGAAGCTCTCCTAAGCAAATGTCTTGGTCCTTCACCTATGCTAATCCATCCAATCCAATGTTAGCCAATAAATTCTCCCAACTAATCCTCTGATCCCTATTTCCTTATATATAAAAGGGAAATAAGTAACACTATCGGTAAGTGGCAGGTATCAGATGCCACCTAAGACTGAAGCCCCCATATTTAATACAGCTTGTGCCTTTCCAAACGATTATAAAGAAACTCGGGAATGTTTTTACTTAGGAAAAGAAATAACTACCTTCACTTATTTGAAAAGGATGTCATATGGAAGGCAAATTAAGTGATTTATTCAACTGCAGACAGTAATAAATGGGAGTTAAAAGATGGGAGCATTTTGTTCAGTAGAGTTAAAGCTGTGTTGAAGGTGAACTTAAAGAATTTTTAAACTGTATTCTTAAAAAAGCACATTCTGGATCATCCAAATGATCTCTACATAAGTCTTTATTTTTGCTACAAGCCTCCTGTGTTTCAGGTTACATGAATTTATGATCAAATTTGGTACCAAATGATCACTAAAAGGAACAGTTACATTTTTTTTATGTGCACACTCAGAATGAGGTTGGTGGGCACATCTCAAAGGTTCACAGGGATTACTTTGCTCCAAGAGATTTAATCATTAGTGAGTGTTAAGAAATATGAGAATAAGAAACTTTTTAACATTTCAAGCTGCCAAAAATGAATAGACTATTTTGTGAGAGTGTTTTTGTGTGTGTCTAAAAAAATTCTCAAAAGCAGACTGGCTAACTTAGTAAACACAATTTAGAGGATGCTGTGATAACCGATATTTATAACAAAACTTAAATCCTAAAGTCTGGGGGTGCCTGGATGGCTTAGTAGTTAAGCATCTGCCTTTGGTTCAGGTCAGGATCCCGGAGTCCCAGGATCGAGTCCCGCATCAGGTTTCCTGCTTCTCCCTCTCTCACTCCCCTTGCTTGTGTTCTCTCTCTGTGTTTCTCTCTGTCAAACAGATGAATAAAATATTTTTAAAAAAATTCCTAAAGTCTGTGATTTTGAAGAATCTCAAACTTGAAATTACTAAGAAATTAAAGATGTAATACATAATGAATTTTATCAAGCAACACCAAAAGCTAAATACTTAACTGTGGCCTAAGCCATCACAATTCAATGCTCTGCTTGACAAATTAGATGCACAAATATCCTTTGAATAAATGAATATACAATAATCTGTTACAGGTCATAGTGGTTAGGTGCTAGAGTAATGGTCTTGGGTTGAAACAAATTTTGAACCACTGAAATAAATCAACTTGTTCACATTACCCAAGAAAAATACCCCTTCATCCATTCACGGTGAAGGCTTTGATTACTGGTTTGACATACAATCTATTTAAAGATTTTAGCTATGTTATCTGCGAAGGCAAGAAAATTCCAACTCTCCTCTGCAAACAGGTTAAAAGCCACTTAATGAATTCCTGACACCAAAAGAGCATGAAAAAGTAGGCTTTGCTCCTCTATCATTATCACTAATGAACATATTTTAAAATAGCATGTCTATACCAAAAAAAAGTATCTTCATTTAATATGCAAAAGGCCAGTCATTAAAAAACAAACAATATAGAGGAAAAGCACCACTAATATTCTACTGCTATTATATATCACTGATGGTGTAGCCCAAAGGACATCATCCTTTGTTAGATTGTCCCAAAGAAGGCTAGAGTGATTCTCAATAATATGCGACTTCAGTTCTCAATGTGATACTCTTCTGAAAAAACTTGGTAATTATTATAAAAATGAATCTAACGATAGTTTCTAGTTTATTAAGTCCTTACTTTGTGCCAAGAACTCTTCTATTTCACAAGCATTAATATATATATCTTTTATCCTCCCAACAATCCTATATGGTAAATATTATGCTAATTTATAGATGAGGAAAAGTAAGACCTAGAGAGGTAATGCAACTTGTACAAGATCACATAGCTAGTTAAGTGTCAAAGAAAGGAGCCAACCTCTAGAGCCTAAGTTCTTAGCCATTAGTCATATTATCTCTTTCTTAAGGAAATGAAATGAAAACCCTAACCCACAGAAGAGACTCTAAGCTGTCCAAAAGGCACAGCAAGAACAGTTGCAGAACAATTATGATTGGTAAAAAAACTGCAGAATATGAATTTTAGATGATTTTCACAACCTATAGCCAAATCATTACAATACCAGCAATGATCAAGAGTCCTAGATAAGGAGATAATAATCCACATCAAGACAATCAAATACTTTACAATAAGATAATTTGATTCATGTGATCAGGGAACCCCACTGACATGGTTAAAATGAATAGCCCCGCCTCCAAAATTAATAGCCCAAGCAACACAAATTGGCATTCATCCAAGAGACTGATATATGGATACTAGAAAGGAGAGGGAGTTTCTTTTCTTTCTTTTTTTTTTTTTAAATACAAACTGTATGAATGCAGGCATGGGAAGGCTAGGTGCCATCTTTCATACCATACATCTGTCCTGTCAGTGGCAGAATGAGGCCAAAATTCAAGTAGAACAAAGGTATATAAATGAATTCACATTCAAGAGAAAGTTGGGAATTAACACAATAGGACACCACTTGAGACTATGGATTTAACTGTTCCTCCAACCAAAACTAGACTGTAAGCCAATAACTGCCTTTCCCCTTAACAAGTTTGAGTTGTGTTTCATCACTGGAATAAAAAGAATCCCAATACACTTACAAACTACAAGTTTTTCATATTAAAAACTTTAAGGATGACCAAGTATGAGCAAGTGGCACTCTCCAACACTGCTGGAGAGTACTCACTGGTCCAAACTTTCTGGAAGTTTAAAGCAGACTTAAGAAACTTTTACTAAAGATAAAACAAGGTGAAAATACTTTCCATACATGTACCTAGCTAATTTTTGGCAGCCATACACATATGCCCTTTGCAGTAAACTTTTTTTACTCAGTCTCTAAATATATAGAATTGGCAGGCACTAACTTTTCACATACCTTAGAATAGGGCATTGGTTACTTTCAATGCCAAGTACATGTGACATAGCTGTATTTATTAACAAAATATTTGTCTAGCTTGGTTCTAATACATACTATAAATATTTCTGAAATGACAAAAATATAAAATTCAAGATTCAAGAAAGTTTTAAAGTAGCATATTTCAAGCATAAGAAAAATTCCTATGAAAAACAGAACATAGAAGAGGAAAAAAATGACTTCCATTAAATCTTTAAAAAAAAAACTTAAAATCTCTGCTTTTCTCTTTGTTCATCCATTTTTTGTTTCATTTGTTCATTCAAATACTTATTAAGAACTCACTGTGTGAGAGTATTCTCTTTCACATCGTAAGTTTCAAATTCAGTCTATTTGTGATCTTGCCCACTGAAATATATTTCAATTTTATAACTTAAAAAGGGGAAAGAGTCACTTTAGAGAAATTTAGTTAGCATCTTAATTAGTAAGATCTCAAAGAACAGAAATACGTCCCAACTCTTAAAGACTTAAAACTTTCTGCCTTTAAAGTTTATTTTTACCATATTATTTCTCAAATGGAAAAACAGATTCTCACAAATTATTAGAAAAAAGCATCACAGGGAATGGTTACTAATGAGTGAAACTGCAATATTACGTAGAAAACACTTAATTTGCCTAAAAATATTGTGATTTTCAAAACAAGTAGGTTAAGAATCACAGTTAAGTTTGATCACTAGATTTTTGTCCCATTTGCAAAACAATTTTGAAAATCACACTTTGAAATCATCTCTATGTTTAATATTATAACCAAATGAAATTTCAAAATGAAGAAACACTCAAAAATGACAGCTGAGGTCACCAGAACAACTAAAAAGTAACACATTGGAGACCATTGTTATGAAAACAAGTCATTTCAATTACTTTTTTAAACTTTTAAAGTTACCAATTAAGTGGAACTTTATCAACAACAAAACAGTTATAGACCATTTTAATCAAGTATTTTTCTGAAAACGTACTGGCAAATTAAATCTTTCTAAGCCCCTAGAAAAACTTAATGCTCATTTTAGAGCAGCTTAACTGCACTTCTGATAAAGCTTCCCTGGCAACTGTTATGTTGCTAACTTTAAGTTGGTTATTACACACAAACAAACCCTTAAAAACACAACCTCCTCAACATGTCTATTACCATAGAAACAGAAAATAAACGTTGGGGAGGATATGGAGTAATAGGAACCCCTGTGCACTACTGGTAGAAATGTAAAATAGTGCAGCCACTATGTTAAAGAGTATGGCAGTTCCTCAAGAAAATCAAAAATAGCGTTACCATATGATCTAGCAACATACTTCTGGGGATATACCCAAAAGACTGAAAACAAAATCTTAAAGAGATATTTTACACTTGTGTTCACAGCAGCAGTATTCACAATAGCCAACAGGTGGAAGCAACCTAAGTGTCCATGGAAAGATGAATGGACGAAGAAAATGTGGTGTATATTAGCCTTAAAAAAAGAAGAAAATTTTCACACATGCCTACAACATGGGTGAATCTTGAGGACATTATGTTAAGTGAAGTGAACCAATCACAAAAAGACAAAAACTGCATGATTCCACATATATAAGGTAGTTACTAGTCAAATTCATAGAAACAGTAAAATGATGATTGTCAGGAACCAGAAGGGGGAAACTGAGAGACCTGTTTAATGGTTATAATTACAAGGTAAAAAAAATTCTGGTTACACAATATGAATATACTTAACACTCTTGAACCGTACACCTAGAAATGTTCATCTTAAGATGGGAATTTTTATATTCTATGTTTTTTGTTGTTGTTGGTATTTTTTTAGGTTTTATTCATTTATTTGACAAGACAGAGAGATCACAAGTAGGCAGAGAAGGGGGGGGGGGCAGGCTCCCTGCTGAGCAGAGAACCTGACAGGGCCCTTGATCCCAGGACCCTGAGATTATGACCCGAGCGGAAGGCAGAGACTTAACCCACTGAGCCACTCAGGCGCCCTGGGTGGTTGTTGTTGTTGTTGTTTTTTAATCACAATTAAAAACCTCACAATCTCTTCAAAAGCTATAGAAAAACAAGTCATGAGAAAATCATTTAAATTTTATAAATTTAGATTTTATATTTTACATTTTTCTGAAAGGGTCATGTCTGGCAAATGATGAGAGTTTGATAGTTTTTATTCTAAAACATGAATATAAAACTCAATACACATACAAAATAGTTCTCTTTTTTAAAAAGATTTTATTTTAGAGAGCAAGGATATGGGGAAGAGGCGGAGGGAGAGGGAGAGAATCTCAGCAGACTACCCCCCCCCCCCAGTGGAGAGCTGATGGGCTGGATCTCAGGACCCTGAGTTCATGACATGAGCTGAAATCAAAAGTCTGATACTTAACAGACTGAGCCACCCAGATGCCCCCAAAATAGTTAATTCTTGATGCTCCAATAAACAGAGAGGGATAAAATTATTTTTAAAATTCCAAGATCTAGTAGTATCAAAAATTCTTGCCAAACTCTTACCAAAAATACTGAGCAACATGACTGACTTATCTTAGCTTCAAATTCTTTTTCTAGTTCTGTAATTAAGCAGAAAACATACATAACACATACACTACAAGTAGCAGAAGGCTGGCTAAAATCTACCAACTGGATAATTAGTTCCATGAAAGAAAAGAAAAAAAGGAGAGAGAAGAAACAAGATAAAAAGAGAGAATGTTTTTATGAATTAAAACCAATTTCTTAATAGAAAACAAATCCAACAACACATTTATACAATTTTCTCCTACTTTAGAAACACTTATGTTAACATATGAAAGTCTAAAGGTAAGAAATAACTACATTTTAAAAATTGTATTTTAAGAGGACACATTTATGAACAAAGTAATCTAACCAAATCTTTAATATCCACATATGGTAATAGTTTTTTTTTCACCACCAAACATAATCAACTGTTATGAGTTCTTCAGGAAACATCAATAGAGACTAATCTCCCTCAGCCTCCTACACACATTCTTAACATACAATAGTAGAATATAAGCACAAAATCTTGACTTTGAGCCCACACAAAGATAATGGAAATCAGTAGGTAGAAAGATGGGACATTCCCCAAACTGCACAAAATGCTTTGTAGTGGACCATGGAAATGAACTACCACAGTACAAGTAAAAGAATGCACAAACATAGATTTCATACATATCAAGCCTCAAAACTCAGACTAACATACACTGTGAAGCCTTGCCTTGAGAGAGAGAAGCCAATAGTCTTAACTGGAAAAAATCAAAAGCAAAGTTTTTCTATCACGGAGGATCACATTCTTTATTGTGAGTATTTTATTAACTCATCATGTTTAGCAAAGATAAGCATTTATAAAATTGTCTACTCTAAACTGTAGTGTTAAGATAAAAAATGTTTCAAGTTACTGCCACTCCTAAGACTACAGTACATTACATGGAACTTGCTGAAAGAGTAGTATATGTATTACGACTCTAGTCTCTGAAATCCAGAGTAAATTCAAGTGGCCTGTTTGGGGAGGAAACACAGGTGAAAGAAACTGTGAAGGGGGCCTAAAGTAGACAGAGAACAAATGCTCAAAAAGAATAACTGATGCCACATGCCAACATAATCCAGGGATGTACTGTTTTAGCTGGAAAGGAACCCCCCCTTTGCTCTAAATCTGAATCCAATGTTAGTCTTTTCATTTTCAGGCGATATGGAAAAGATGCATGAAGGTGAGGAGAACTAATACAACAAATATTTGGAGGCACTTTTTTTTAAGTGCTGTGGAAGTTCAAACTAGAACTTGAATAGGTAATGACAATTTTCGATTATAGTGTTAGCAAGATTCCTAAACCAGGCAGACAGTGAACATTACCTTATTTGATCTTCACAATAACCTCTGAGATGGTTGCTATTATTGCCATCATTTCAAATGGAAGAAATAGACTCAGAAGCATTCAGTAACTAGTCCAAGCTCACAAAACAAGTTAAAAAACCTGTCTCTCAGTTTTTACTAAGAGGTGTCTGGGTCCAGATCCTATGTTCTCAACTACCAGGCATGTTCTTCCGCCAAACTGTGGAAAGAGCCAAGGTGCCCATCAACAGATGAATGGATAAAGAAGATGTGGTACATATATACAATGGCGTACTATGCCTCCGTCAGAAAGGATGAATACCCAACTTTCGTAGCAACATGGACTGGACTGGAAGAGATTATGCTGAGTGAAATAAGCCAAGAAGAGAGAGTCAAATATCGCATGGTCTCACTTACTTGCGGTGCATGAGGGGCAAACTGGAGGACAGTGGCAGAAGGAAAGCAAATGGGAACTAGGGTAATCTAGGGAGGGAAACGAAACAACAGAGATTTTGAACACAGAAACAAACTGAGGGACTTGGAGGGAGGGGGGTGGAGGGATGGGAGAGCCTGGTGGTGGGTACTGGGG
>PITA01004700.1:0-120251 GCA_004023965.1 Spilogale gracilis
CCCCAGGCCCTCGCCCACCCTCAGGGCAGCTGCTGACTGATAGGAGGAATCACTCAAGTGTTCTCTGAGGGGAGAGAGCGAGAACAAGAAGCCTACTTTTGGTGATGCCTGTGTGATTTGAATCTATAATGATTTCTTTGTCTGATTAATACCCCCCCAGCCATGCGGGAACGGCCAAAATGAATGGAACTGCTGTTCACAGAGGGCTGAGCACAAGGACTTTAATTGCAAAGGAATGAAGCAGGCGGATGGCTTCAAGCTTATTTTCATAGGAGGAGCTATGTTTGTGTGGCCCCCTAAGTCCCAACAAAAGCAGGACTTTAGAAGGAGCCCTGTGTGGCCCTTTACATGTACACATATGCAAATGGAAGGAGCAGATTGCTTTGGGCTTAGGGCTTACATGTCCTTTCCCCATTTGCCTGCACCTCCCCCCCCTACTTCCCCAACACAGTCCTCAGGAGCATGATCATCTGAGCCTAATAAACAGCACATATTTGGAGAGAACACTGAGCAAAGGCTTTAGTTCTGACAAAGAAAACTTGCACATTGGTAAAATATTCTTTGTTTTCTCTGCTCAGGGTCCCCTTAAGATCATAAACATAATGGGTATGAGGGTATGAGTCCGCTGGACCTAGAAGCCTCTGGAAGAATCAGCACTATGGCTTCTGACATTCTTTGCTTCCCCTCTTACGGGGCTGGGCTCACAGCAGACAGGGCGGAGAGACCAGAGGGAGTAAACTGCCCACACCAAGCGAGTGTCTTGATTTATTGCCCCAAGGAGTGGATTTCCTTTCCTGCTTTATGTGGGTTCAGGCTCCTTTCTCAAGAGACTGAAGTAAAACCAGCCAGTGTTTCCAAGACCCAAACAATAGAACGGTACTTTCAGCTTCCACAAATAACACCAATAGTTAACGCATGACTTTTCAAAAGAGGAAAAAGATGGAAAGAGTTTCAGGGTGTGGTTCATTCGACTACAGCATATGACTAAACTTCAGGGGGAAAAAAATGGGTCTGATGATCAGAGATTAAAAAATGTGTTTTTAGCAAATGCTCAGGATATAGAACATTTCAAAGCCTATGGTTTTAATCTGTTTTGAACATTTCTTTCTGCTCTGTTAGCTCCATTTATTGTTACAATCAAGTCAGCATTCCAGGGTTATGAGTAACCGAACGGCTGTTGCTTAATGCAAGCAGCCTTCTGGACACTCATTTTTTGAGGAGGAAAAAAATACTGGTTCCTGGTAAAATCTCGTGAAACCCAGGAAAGCCCTGTGATGCCCCGATTTCGAATCCGAGAGACCACCAAGGAGCCGGTACCGATGCAAATGCACGAGGGTTTATTTGCAAGCTCGAGCTTGGGCCCAAATATACCCGACACAGTGGGGGAGCAGGGACTTGGACCCCCAAGCTAAGGGGCATAGCGGTTGTATAGGGGACAGTGGCCAATGAGATTGCAGCACACACAGAAAGTTACATAGTCACGTCAGTCCACACGCAGGTGGCCAACTGAATCACAAGTCACAAGTTACACTACAGTAACTATTTGAACTAGCCTGTCAATCTGGTCAGAACTGGCGTGCAAGTTCAGTGGGCAAAAGGGGGGGTTTACTTGTTTACTTCTTTCCTATGGGGGAGTGTTTTAAGCGATAAGCAGATTATGTGGGTTTAGCACAAGATGGAGTTAGTCTTGCTCTGCTTGTCCAGGGGTAAGGAATTTTTGTTAAATTTCTTGGGTCGCACAGCCCCATCCCTAGTGAGGTCCTACGTGGCCGACTAAGAGCAAGTGGGTCAAGAAAAGTCAGAGTGTCTCCAGGCCACGTAGCCACCCCAGGCAACATTTTGAAACCTACTGCTAGCATGTTATCGGCAGCTATGGAATGAGGGATGGAAAAAATCATTTTATCATTATTCGTGCAAATTTATTACAGCACTTTCCACCTGACAGGAGCATTTGCCAAGATGTCAAACAAGGTTTTTAAACAAAAAGTAAGGGGGTTACTCATTTCAGCCGTAAGAAGTAAGCTTTCCCAGAATACTTAAGGGACTCCAAATAGTGTCTCCAGACCCTGATTTTGATGGAACATGGGAGACCACATTGTCCTAACGAAAATAAGCCCCCAGCTAGCCTCTCTTACAGCTCTTTCCGGGCAGGAATAGGACCTGCTTAAATGCAGCTGCCTGGAGACCCTGCCTGACCAGCCTGTGCCCCGAGGGCAGCCACTCGCAGGGAACAGCCCCAGTCGGCTTTCTCATGTAATGGGTGTGACGAAGCCCTCCGCACAATGAACCCATTTACGCTTTGCCAAGTGGGCGACCATCACATGTGCTTTGGAATATGAACATGAAGGCTCGGGAACATTTCACAGCACTGTGGAAAAGTCGGCTGCCAGCCCTTTGTAAGTGTTAAGGGGTTTTATGCCACTGAAAAATATCTTTGCTGGCAAGAAAGACCATCTGAACCTTCTACATGTGAGTGTTACTCCGACTCATACTGGGAGTGTAAATTTCGGGAGTCACCTTGTTCTCTCTTCCTAAAAACCTTTCCTCTTTTGAGATGGAGTCATGACTTGGCAACAGCCAGGACCGACAGGAAGACAAGGGTAAAGGTTTAACCTGAAAACTTAACCAGCTTCCTCTCTGATTTCACTTACTGCAGCATTATCCTCCTTTAGAGGGCTCAGAGCTGCTCAATACAATTCTGTGATTCTGCATCCACTCAGTGACGGCATGACTTGAGAACCCCATTTCTTTTCAAAGAAAGAACCTGTTGGGACGCCTGGGTGGGTTAGTCAATTCAGCATCTGCCTTTGGCTCAGGTCATGAGCCCAGGTTCCTGGGATCAAGCCCCATATCCGACTCCTTGCTCAGTGGGGAGCCTGCTTCTCCCTCTGCCTGCCGTACCCACGTGGCCCTTGCTTGTGCTCTCTCTCTCTCTGACAAATAAATAAAATCTTTAAAAAAAGAAAAAAAGAAAGAACTTGTTCTGTAATTAAATGATGTTTTAAGTGTTAAAAGATTCCTTTTAAAATCCATGCCACTCATTTTAACATCTTGGGCACTGCCCGCCTCTATCCATCTTTTTTTATTGGCTTCTGTGGAGCATGGAGAAGTGGATTCTTTCAGTTCCAAGCTCTTTCACTCACTGTCCTCGTGGTCACGGAAAAACCCGTCAATATTTCTAAGCCTCTCTTTTGATGACAGTAAAATGGGGACAAAATTCCCTTCTTACCTCATGGGATTATTTAACATTCAAATGGGAAAATAGATGTCAAAATCCCTCTGCAAACCACCAGCAATGTGTGTAGTATGGTGTGTCAATCAGAGATATGTGTGCTTTCATTCGTTCCATAAATATGTATCAAGTGTTCTGCTATTTGCCAAATACTCTGCAGTAGGTATAGCAGTAAAGCAAATCCAAAACAAATACCCAGCCCTTCATGGAGCTGAAGTTCTAGCAGATACACAACTCTTGTCATGAAGCACTAGAGCCATTTCTAGATCTGAGGTGATTGGAGCTTTGTATGTAGGAAGCCATTAAATTTTGCGGACAGGTTCCATTCCTAATGACTAGATTGCTGATTATAATAGATTCTGAAAGGTCATCGCAATTATCTGAGGTAAACCCCATGCAGTGGTGTTACATTTTGCACCCTGCACTGCGTGGACCCCTCCAGCGGCAGCTGCTACCTCACCCCCAGGGCTACCCCTTCTCTACACTCTGCCCCCACTCCACCTTTCCTAAGGGAGCTTTCTCAGACTGAAGTGTGGGGCCGGAACGATCCTTAGTGCAGTCCATCAACAGAGACGGAGTCTGGGGACAGTGCCTCAGACTCACACCTTTAGTGGGATGGTTCTGATGAGCAGTCCTTGTAACACCTCAGAGGGTCCAAGTGGGCCTCAGGGGCTCCCTCACTGTCTCTTCCTCCTTCACCCTGCCCCCTGCTGTCCCCTCACTCTTGTTTTCTGGTACCATCTCCAAGTTAAATTGCCTGCCACCAAGACCTTCAGGGACTGCTTTTAGGGAAACCCAAACTGACATATTAATCCCGTTTGTTCATCAACATCACTCACAAAGAATAGATACTCATCAAAATGTCAGACACAGAACACTGCCAGCTACTGGAAATATTTTAGGGAGTTTTTCAGGGTGATCTCCAGTTCTACCCCAAATTTAGAATGTGCTGCTAAGGATCTCAATTCTTACCTCCAGTACATCAAAGTTGCACCTTGCATGATACTCCACATCAAAGTCGTGAATGGTGAGCTGAATGCTGCTCCCAGGGGCTGTGGTAATGTACCAGAGGCACTCCTTGTTGGAGGGATAAGTGTTAGGGTATCCAGGGCTGCTGAAGGAGCCTGTGGGCCCAGACAACTCCCCACCGCAACCTGTTGAAACAGCAAGGCTCAGTCAGTTCAAAGTGGACATTGACCCCTGGGAAAAATTCCAAAATCCAACTGACCAAAAGATAATTGAAAATGTATAATGCCTAATTTAGGGGAAAATTCACAAAGTTATAATAAAGTTATAATTAAACAGTTATAAAACAATGAGAAAAAAATCATAGTTACAACTTATTAAATTTATTCTTAAAAAACATTGGTTATATCATCTGGTAGAGTAATTCTCAGTCCTTATTCTCACCACATCAAATCCTTGGTAATATTTTTAAATGTCATCCTAAGTTTTAGATTTCCTTCATTTTATTTAGGAAAGAATTTCATTGTAGGAAGTACAATGAACTAAGTGAGAAGTGTTAGTGAATACCATTTCTCTGTCTTCAGTTCCCTTGTATATAACACATCATTTTTAATTCCTTATCAGATTTAAGATCTAGAATGCCAAGAGCTAAAAATCATTACCTTTGTATAAGAGACTATAGGAAATAAAAAAAATATATATGATATGTTCATAGCAGCTTTATTCATAATTGCCAGAACTTGGAAACAACCAAGATGTCCTTCCATAGCTAAAAGCAAAAATAAATTGTAGTACATCCAGACAATGGAATATTATTCAATGCTAACAACAAATGAGCTATCAAGGCAGAAAAAGATATGGAGGAAAGGTATATACATATTCATAAATGAAGGAAACCTGTCTGAAAAGGCTCCATTACCAACTGCATCCAAGTGCATGACGCTCTTGAAAAGGTAAAATTATGGACACAGTAAAAAAAGATTAGTGTTTTCCAGGGGCTAGAGCAGAGGAGGGATAGAAAGGCTGAGCATAGATTTTTTGGGGGGGCAGTAAAGCTATTCTGTATGATACTACAGTGGTGGATATATGTCACTATACATCTGTTAATCACAGAATGGACAATGCCAAGAGGGAACCCTAATGTAGAGTATAGACTCTGGGTGATAATGAAGGGTCAGTATAGGTTCATCGGTTGTTAACAAATGTCCCACTCTGGGGTTGGGCAGGGGTGTCAATAATGGGAGAGACTATGCATGTGTGGGGACAGGGATAAATAAATGGGAACTCTACCTCCCACTCAATTTTGCTGTGGACTTAAAACACTTCTAAAAAAATCAAGCCTGTTACAAGTGAAAACAGTAAGTGATACAGATCCTGACCCAGAAAATTTATATCTAAACACCAACTAAACAAAAAAAAAACTGGATATATAAGACCCAAGCATGCAAAATGCAAACATGAAGCTTATGTTTTATATGTATATATTATGCCCTAGAAAGTAATTAAGGCAAATCATTACAAGAAACAATCAGATATTGTACCATGTGGTATATACTAAAAGAAACTGCCAAGAAGTGCTTAGATGTGTTTTACAGTATTTTTTTTCTATTTGAATACTCATAATTACCACATGAAGCAGGTGCTATTATTATCTGCATTTCTCAAGTGGGCAAATCAATGCAGACAGAGGTCAAGTGGCTTGGCCAAGGATACCTGGCTTTTAAGTGCTGGAGCAGGACCAAGCTAAGCAATCTGATTGTGCCCAAGGACTGAATTCTACAGGCTCACACAGTTTGTAGGAAGTCAGAGATTTGAGAAGGGAGAGGCAGAGGAAATTTTGTGAAAGAAGTAAAATTTGAGGAAGGCTCAGATTTTAAAGACAAAATTAGAAAAAAAAATAAAGATAAAATTAGGGGAAAAAAGATTGCACCCTTTTTTCCAACAGCAATTTTTGGTGATTAAAAAATATTGTTTGGGGCTCTTGGATGGCTCAGACAGTTAAGCATCCAGCTCCTGGTTTCCGCTCAGGTCATAATCTCAGAGTCCTGAGATCGAGTCCTTGCAGGGCTCCATGCTCAGTAGGGAGTCTGCTTGAGATTCTCTTTCTCCCTCTTCACACTCATGCATGTGTGCTCCCTCAAATAAGTAATAAATTAAATTTTCTTAAGAAAACAAACATTGGGGGCACCTGGGTGGCTCAGTTGGTTAAGCGACTGCCTTCAGCCCAGGTCATGATCCCGGAGACCCAGGATCGAGTCCCACATTGGGCCCCCTGTTCAGCAGGAAGCCTGCTTCTCCCTCTCTCACTCCCCCTGCTTGTGTTCCCTCTATGGCTGTGCTTCTCTCTGTCAAATAAATAAAATCTTTTAAAAAAAGAAAAGAAAAGAAAAGAAAACAAACATTGGGGGTGCCTGGGTGGCTCAGTTGGTTAAGTGGCTGCTTTCGGCTCAGGTCATGATCCTGGAGACCCAGGATCAAGTCCCACATCGGGAAGCTTGCTTCTCCCTCTCTCAGTTCCTCTGCTTGTGTTCCCTCTCTAGCTGTGTTTCTCTCTGTCAAATAAATAAATAAAATCTTAAAAAAAAAAAGAAAACAAACATTGCTTTCTCTGCCAACATACTGAACCCACCTTTTCCACTTTTTCAGAATATTCCTTATTAGTTGTAAAAGCGTTCCAAGTATCTCCTCTCATTCTGCATCAAGACTTTTCAGATTTAAAAACTGATAATACTTCCTCACCCCCCAAATGTATGTGCATTGTCACATGAGGGCAATTAAACTGCTATGACTTCAAACAACTTTTAAAGCTTAGGTCATGTCTCTTGTCTGTGCTCTACAAATGTGCCTTGCCCAGTGAGTTAGGAAAAGCTTTTTCAGGAATCTCCATACTGTTTTCCAGAGTGGTTGCACCAGCTCGCATTCCCACTGGCAATGTAGGAGGGTTCCCTTTCCTCCGCATCCTCACCAACATCTGTTGTTTCCTGACTGGTTAATTTTAGTCACTCTGACTAGTATTAAGATGGTATCTCACTGTGGTTTTGATTTCTATTTCCCTGATGCTGAGGGATATTGAGCGTTTTCATGTGTCTGTTGGCCATATGGATGTCTTCTTTGTAGAAATGTAAAAGTTGAAAATACAGCTACCATTAGTGGCTTGTTGAAAGAAAGAAAAAGAAGGGAAAAGGAAAAGGAAAAGGAGAGGAAAGGAAAGGAAGGAGGGAGAGAGGGAAGGAAGGAAGGAAGGAAGGAAGGAAGGAAGGAAGGACAAAAGAAGGAAAATAGAGCTACCCCACAATCCAGTAGTTGATTACTGGTATTTACCCTAAAGATACAAATGTAGTGATCTAAAGGGGTACGTGAACCTGAACGTTTATAACAGCAATGTCCACAATAGCCAAACTATGGAAAGGGTCTAGATGTTCATCAACAAGTGAATGGATAAAAGATGTGGTACACATGTGTGTACACACACACACACACACACACACACACACACACACACACAGTGGAATACTATGCAGCCATCAAAAAACCCAGAATCTTGCCATTTCCAGCAATGTGAATGGAGCTAGAGGGTATTATGCTAAGGGAAATAAGTCAATCAGAGAAAGATAATTATCATATGATCTCATGGATATGAAGAATTTGAGAAACAAGACAGAGGATCATAGGGGAAGGGAGGGATAAATGAAACAAGACAAAACCGGAGAGGGAGTCAAACCGTAAGAGACTCTTAATCTGAGAAAACAAACTGAGGTGGCTGGAGGGGAGGAGGGGAGCAGGGCTGGAGTGACTGGGTGATGGATATTGGGGAGGGTACGTGCTATGGTGAATGATGTGAATTGTGTAAGACTGATGAATCACAGACCTGTACACCTGAAACAAATAATACACGTTAATAAGAAAAGAAAAGAAAAAAGATTTTGTAAGGGTTAAGAAGAAATATTCCCCAAACAGAATCTCCACATAACAGAAATGGCTGAGAAGAATTCTAGAAGAATCTTGATTTGGTAAAGAAATCTGATTCTAGTCCAATATGTCACTATCTTCTTGAGTTGCCAGTTTCCTCCTTGACTTTGAAAACCCATGTTTTCAAACTTAAAAGTGTGTCGCACAGGGCAGTTCCGTTCCTATGACCCATAAAGCTCCTACCTCCATTTCTGTTTAAAGCCCCATGAAAAAGCAGTTTAAAATTAGCCGTGTGACATTGTTTATAGACTGTGATGGGTGTTGAAAAAACATGAATGCCATGAAAGATTAGAAAATATCTTTCTTCCTAGAACAACACATGGAAAACATTTCTGAAGCCAAAATCAGCACAGTTTATGCAGCCCCACTGCACAACCCCAGGGGGCACCAGTCACAGAATATGCCATCAAATGATGCCCCCTGGAGTCTTGTAACATAGTGACCCATATAAATTATCTGAAGATGCAGCACCTTCACTAAAATACAGACTCTAGGGGAGCAAAAGCATTTTGTTATCCTGCCCCTTTTCTTTCAACCTACAATTTTCAGCTCCTATGGATCTTGGTATCAGTTGTATCAGATTTTAAAAATCTAGTGGAAAAAGTCTTTGGAAGAGAATAACTTCATGGCCACATCATATAAAAGGGAACAAGGAGATGGAAGCTTGGACAGCTCATCTCTGCATTTTTTATTTCACTCCAGCTCACCAGACAAGCTAATTCCAACATTTTTTTAATCATAGTTGATTCATCTAAAAATCTGCATGACATTTTCCATCGTTTTTTCCAGTGGTTTTAGGTTTCCTTGTAAATTCTTTTGCGAATAACAGGATACGATTGCCCTTAAACTGGTCAGTGTAGCTAGAATGATAATATCAGATTCTTGGCATTCAGTGATGCTTTGAAAAATTACATTTATTTTATTTACCCATTTACAGCTCTGGAGGCCCACAGTGTACTTTTCCCTAAGATTTAGAGCAAACACAAACAAGGTTTACAAAACACAAAACTAAACTGTACTTTTCGGTATCTCATGTTCTCTTCTCATCAATAGCACTTAAGTGTGTGTTTTTTAAGGAGAAATTCCAATGTTATTAAAAGTACCCTATTGGGGTGAAAAGACCAAGGGGCAAGAAAGAAAAGACAGCAAGTGCTGGCACTTGAAAACTCTGAAGCTTTCTCTCCTTTTCTCCCCCATGCACTCACCATGTCCAAGGCTTAACCTATCAAAAAGGAACAACTCTGATTTAAAAGTTCAAGTCAAATGCAAAGTAGAATACATTAATTTAGTGGCATTTTATGGTAAAACCATAAAGTACTGGAAAATAAAGTTAATTCTGATCATTATGGTAGAAATTTCACTCTGTCTTTGTATTTCTACATTCTGGAAGAGATTGAAATAACTTTCCAGTTCCCAATCATTCATTCATTCATTCAGCATTTATTGAGCATATACAATACTACAAGCAGTATTATAGAAGTTAGGAATATTTAAATGTCTCTGGGGGAAAAAAAAACATTCATAGATCTAAGAAGTGCTATCCCCCACTTGCCCTTCTGTAAGTCATTACACTATTTTTGCTTTTCCTTCAGTTTGCAAAAAATAACTTCAATAAGCTTTGATTTGGAAAAAACAGTGAATTCTGTTTTATCCTTTATATGTTAACTGGTGGTAAGTTACAAATAAGGGCAAATCAATGGTCGTGTTGAGTTGCTAAAAGATATTCTAAAAGTTGTTAGTTTTGATAGTACTGTTAGCATGATTCTCTTTTGGTGCTTATTTCCAGTCTGTAGATGAGAGATTTTAATCAGCATTTAGCTTGTTAAGCTTCACTCTCTTGGGTATCATCACTTTTCCCTCAATTTTGGTATTCTTTGACAAATGTGTAGATGGTATCAGACAAAAGAAAATATGCCAAAATATGCATTTTAAAAACTGAAAAAATGAATGATTTTTTCCTAAGTTCCCTTTTAGTGGTAGGAAAAACATATTCACAAAAAAATTATGAAAATTTCTATTAACCAAAAAATTAAATATGTAATGAATTTATTTGATACTTTGTTTCCTAAATTAAAGCTATCATTCTGCTAACAATGAAACATGAAAACAGGAATTTGGAATTGTACAATTACGGATGAAAGTGAAAAATTATGAAGTCACAGCAAGAGCTGAACCTTTTAAATTATAAATGAAAGCAAATGACAACTATAATTCACAATAAGTAGTGGAGATTTTAAAGAATATATAATACGAGTCTTCCAAATTTTATTTATGCATCATTTTCCACTTAGTTAGCTCAAGAAAACGGAGTCCATTCTAATACCAGAAATGTGATTTAGAACCTATCTCAACACATACTAGCCTATCATCAATCAGAAGAAATATGAAGATAATCCAAAAGTCCCATCGTGTATAATTCTGAAGAGAGAATGTGTTCCAAATGCATTCATCAAATCAAAACCTAGGTTTAATTCTGCCTCATCAATAATGTCTTATTCATATTGGATAGCATGGCTGTTTGTTCTATTCGACTTACCATTTCTGCACCTTCTGTGGTAGAAACGCATATTTTTGTTTTGTTTTTAATAAAGATTGTGAAATTTAAAAAATATACCTATTTGAGAAAGTGCTTCACATCTGCAGTTGTTATCAGTGTTGCTGATGGCCAATACTAAAAACTTAAAACTAAAAACAAGCAACCTCATTTTACTTTCCTGTTAAATTTGGGGAGGGGTAAAAATAACAAACTGAGGGACTTGGAGGGAGGGGGGGTGGAGGGATGGGAGAGCCTGGTGGTGGGTACTGGGGACACCTAAAGCGTGGAGCACTGGGTGTGGGGAATGGGGAATGAATCTTGAAACACTGGAAAAAAAAAAATTTTAGTAACAATAAAAAAAAAAAAATAAAGGTCATCTCTATGAAACCATTGTTTACTCCAAGGTCAGATTTAAACCTATATTTTCTTCTAAAAGGTTTTAGAGTTTTACTTACCTTTGGGTACTCTGGGGCTAATAATCAAATTTATTAGGTATAATTTATATGTAATAAAGTGTGCCCATTTAAAGTGTAAAAAAAAATAACAAAACATTAAAATTAATTATCTAATTAAAATAAATACACAAATAATAAACCTGGTGGCTCAGTTGGTTAAGCATCTGACTCCTGATTTCAGCTCAGGTCACAATCTCCAGTCATGGGACCGACCTTGCGTTGGGCTCTGGCTGGGCACGGAGCCTGCTTAAAATTCTCTTTCCCTTTCCACCTGCTCCTCCCCTCCCCACCCTGTTCTCTGTCTCTCACTTTCTCAATCTCTCTCTCTCTCTCTCTCTCTCTCTCTCTCTCAATAAATAAATAAATAAATAATACAATAAAATAAAATAAATTTGATGGGGGAGGACGGGAAGGGGAAAAAGTGTTTTGTTCACTGCACTATTTTGCCCGGTATAGGGTTTAGGATTTGACAATCTCTTGTAAAACACACCTTCTCCTGAATAAATCATAGAAGGGAATGTCTTTTTAAATCCATCCACTCATTTTGGAGATGGAAACAACAAACCTTCTTGAAAATCTCCGGTGTCAACATCTCAGTGTAGAAATAATGGTAAAGACACATGTGTGGATATTATAAGTAACAAAATGACTGAGAAAGCACACAGTTGTGCGTGGCTATGCAATAATCTAAAAATCATGTGGTTGTCAGTCATGCCCATGACTTTGGGTGGATGATGAGGGGGAAGAAAGAGATGTGGAGGCTGGATGAGGCTGGAGATGAAGGAAGTTACATCAACTAATCATTATCAGGAAATAATGTAGGAGGTGGATGTTTAGAGTACCAATATCCTCTCTGTCATCATGTCACCTGTCCAGTCAAATGAATAAAATGTGAAATAACTAGGGAAATTTTCTATAACTGAGCTTCAGGAATCTGAAATAGAGGTGCTTAGTTGGTTAAGCATCTGCCTTCGGCTCACATCGTGATCCTAGAGTCCCAGGAATGAGTCCCACATCGGGCTCCCTGCTCAGCAGAGAGTCTGTTTCTCCCTCGACCCTCCCCTATTCTGTGCTCTCTCTCTCAAATAAATAAATAAAAACTTTAAAATAGATAAAAATGACATAGGAAAGCATTTTAGGGGTTGCCATAAGGAAAATGACTGAGGAAAAGACTAACCAAGGAACATACAGTGGAGTGAATAAAAGGTTTTGAGACAGGCATTTTTGGAAGAAACAGAGTTAGAGAGAGTAGCTCTTTATAGCCAGTTAGTAAGAGATTTTGAGACAACATAATTCCAGGGTTACCTACTTTGCATGTTACACTGCAAAACTTTTGAAAACATAATAAATAATATTCCAAGTAAAGCACCGGCCATGACAGAGACTAACTGGGTTCCAACCGTGGCTGTGTTACTACTTGCATAACTAACTTAACATTTCTTGTCTGCAGTTTCTTCATCTGTAACAACATTAATCCTTAACCTCACAGGGTTGTTGTACAGATTTAGTGAAATAACCAAAGTAAGGTTTTTCATTAAGTTGTTCATTAAAACACAGTAAAGATAGTTCATATTTGCATGGTTGCTCATAGTTTTTCAAAGCACTTTTAATAAACACATTATCTTACTTGAAATTTGTAACAACTCTCTGCAACAGCCCAGAATGATCATATGAGACCGTATCAGCTATCTGACTTCAAGGCAAGCAAAGCGAGGTCCCAGCGGGTTGCTGGACTTGCAGCTCAGGTTGTGAATGCATCTGGGACCACCCGCCCTCTGGGTCCAGCCCCTCCCCCCCGACTCCCTCCGCCCAGCTCTGTGTTCTGTCCACTATGCCTTGTAGGGCCCTTGAGCCCCAAAGCACCAGAACGGCAGTGTTGCACACTGTCCTCATTACTGTTCTGTCCATTACTGGGGGAAAATCACCACAGCAACCTGAAAAAAATAAATAAAGCAAAACCCCCTTTCACTTAATGGGAGGCAAATCTGACAGAGTCTAAGATACTAGTATCATCAGACAGCAGCTGAGCTGGAAGAGAATAGGGTCCTACAGAGAATCACATGTTTTTCAGTTTTAATTAGTTCATCTTTATAAAACTTTTAGTCCTGCTGACTGATAATCTATTTGATCTCTTTTCCTCCAAACTCCCAGTCATCAGCTGAAGGGAAGTGCTTACCTTATCAGCAGGAAGCACATTGATCCACTGAACTCATAACCAGGAAGAGTTAAAAGCTGTTGCTAAACTTGCCTACTTGTGAAGACAGTTTAAATCTTTTTCATAAAACGAGTTTGCGAACGCTGTTTCTTTGTTTTGTTTTCTTGGTCTAAAACAGGCAAGTTATAAAATTTCAGAATGTACACACAAAAATTAAGCATAATCTATGTATGTTCTCTCCTCAAGGTTTTGAGTTGCTGGTATCGTTTTGAAATAAAAGAGTTCTAATAAAAGCAAACCAGCAAGGAAACAGCTAAATGGAAGCACAGCCCCAAAGTTTCAAAAGTGCTTTCTGTATTCCCCCGCAATTGCTCAAATACAGCCTCTTCTTTACACTTGACATTTTCTTGAAACTATGTTCTGTAAACCAACACGACTGGGAGAGCGGCCAGCATGGAACCGGCATGGCCAAAGCCCGTGGAGGCTGGAAGAAAAGGAACAGAGAACAGACCCAAGCAGGACAGCTTCACATCCTTATCCTTTATCTTCCAAAGGAAACATCTGAGAAATCAGGGGTCAATGTTAAAAAGGAGATGAAAAGCCAAAATACAGTAAAAGAGTACATTTTAAACACAATAAATCATGATACGCCCATACATCATTAAAACGACTGATGCAGATTTTGCTTTTCTATTATTTAAAATTAAAAATGTTCTCTCTTATAATGCATTGAGAAACTGCTTAGCTCAGTTCCCCTCTGACGTGCTAGAGGGCAGCATGTGGAGGCAGTAGGGTTGCTGGAAGGCATTGCCAATGAGGATTCTTCTAGTGGGACAGGTATGATGCAAAATGGCAAATAAGAGCTCAGAGGTGGGGGATGGTCTAACCCAAGGCAAGGATGAATTATTTCCTGGAGTACAGAGGCCTCACTTCTGTTTCATCTATGAGATATGCAAATAATATAGGTAAAGCAATTAAACAGAGAAATTTAAGGATGGGGGTAGAAAGTGAAGATAAAGAGAAATGTGAGCTCCCTAAAATAGCCAAAGCTGTCCAAAGATAACTGTAGCATGGAGAAGAACCACAAAAGTTAGCAATTTTACCAGTTAATTCCCCAACAGTCTAAATGTGGGTGCTGCTGTCCTGGGATGCAGGAGTAAGGCAAATGGCTATCCTACTAAGAAAAAATACAAAAATCAGATCACTAGACTCTTTGGAGACAAGGCCCAGTGTAGAGATCCCAGAATCCATCTGATTTCAACTATATGATCTGATCTTAAGGATTTGCAGATTAATTTTCTGAGAGATTTTGTGGGTCGGCACAAACTAGAGCAATCACAGATGAAACGAGAGAAGATCAGATAATAAAAAGACCAAAGAATGTGATATTCTCCTGAGAATAAAGGAAGAAGAAGGAAGCACAGTGACCCCAGGAGACAAGAAAGTCGTCAAAAGTTGCTGATACTCCATTTTAGGGTGAATAGTGTCAGCCAGAAATCAGATCCATATGGAATCCATGAATGTGACCATATTTGGTTACAGGGTCTTTGTAGATGTTACCAAGTTAAGATGGGGTCACACTGGATTAGAGTGGGGCTGAAATCCAATATAATCGGTGTCCTCATAGGAAGAGGGAAATCTGGACACAGACATACAGAAGGAGGGAGGCCACTGAGGATGGGGACAGAGATTGGAATTATGCTTCTAGAAGCCAAAGAAAGACAAGGATTGCCAGCAACCAGCAGAAGCTAGAAGAGGTATGGAAGAATTCTTCCCTAGAGCCTCTGGAGCAATGGCCCTGCTAACACCTGGATTTTGGACTTCTAGCCTTTGGAACTTTGAGAATAAATTTCTGTTGTTTGAAGACACCCAGTTTTTGGTATTTTGTTACAGCAGCCCTAGGGAAGCTAATGTACCCCCATTCTTTTCTTGATAGACAGGGTGGCCAAACTTGATAGCCACTATCAGTGTAATACCTGAAGGAGTAGGGGTGTGTAAGCTCTCCCTGCTTCTTTTCTATTAATTACTTCCTTTCTATCACACTGAGGTTGACATAATGGTTGGTTAAGGATAAGTTTAGAAGAGAGAGAAAGTTGGTTTCAGTCTTTTTGGGCTGCTATAACAAAATACCACAGACTGAGTAGCATATACACATCAGGAATTTATTTCTCAAAGTTCTGGGGGCTAGAGGACCAAGCTCAGGGTGCCCACAGGGTTGGGTGAAGACCTTCTTCTGGGCTGCAGACCTCATATGGCAGAGGGATCACTCTTGGGCCTCTTTTATAAGGGCCTAATCCCAGAGCCCTCATCACGTCATCACCTCCCAAATGCCCTACCTCCTAATATCATCACCTTCATGGTTAGGTTCAACACATGAGTTTTGGGGGGACACAAACATTCAGACCCAGCAAAGTTTATTGGTGAGAAAGCTATAGACCAACTTAGGGCTCAGTAACACAATAGAAAAAACACAAACCCAAGAACTAAGGATAATGATTTTTAGCACTGAGTAACCAGTAAGGGTTTAAAAAGTTTCCTCTTCCATGAGGACTTCATGCCAGGCCCAGATTTTCATAAAATCTCGTGTCTAACTGATTTCCATAAAGTAATGGATAGGGAGTAGAGTCATCTCTTTTCAATGGTAGGGACTAAAAAAGAAACAAAGAATAAGGCCATACCATGAAGTTAATGACTTGGAAAATAGAGGCGAGGAGCTCAAAACAGATTCTGTCCATAGTTACAAAATGACTTTTAAATGACTATAGAAGATGTCATAGAAATATTCAAAATTAAGATTATCATAGCTATCTGACTCTCTGAGATATCCTGAAGCTGACTATTGACGTATTTCACCTTAGGACATCATTAAAGAGAAATGAGCCCAATGGAGCCATATTTGGGGACTTTTCACATAGCATAAATTTTAATTTCCTGTATATGAAAGGATAACAGTCCTTCATTTTGACTCAGAGAAGTATAGCCACTCATGTTGTCTTTTCGTTTTGATTAACTATGTCCTTTTTCTTTCTCATCTACTCATTCTGGCCAAATTAAACAATGGTTCCTCAGTAGAAATTCTTTGCTTACAACTCAGAAGTCAGTCAATCACTCAATCTCTTTCTCTTATGCATTTTTTGAATTATCTGAGTTCTGAACAAAACATACAAAAATAGTATAAAAATATCTTCCAAGGAAATGAAATGAGACCAAGGCAATTGGACTAATTTCCCCCCTAAAAATGCATGCCTAGTCCTGCCTAAGGCTCCTAAGAGCTCCTTTATGAAACCCCCCAAATAGGCAAAGACTGAGGAAATGTGTTTTCTTGATGTGATTTCCAAGTCCAACTCGTACTTCTATTTAAAAGTATGCATTCTAATCTTGCTTTCTTTTGATTTCATTGTTTCCCTTCCAGGAAAAGGCTCATGAACCTCCTTGCACGGCTCTGCAGCACGCCCCGCCACCATTTCCTTCTCTCCCGTTCCCCAACTCCCAACCTTTCCTCCACAGCCAGGATGCTCCCTAAGAACAAATGGGCAGGTGTGAGAAGGAGCACCTTGCCAACGGTCGTATCCTCTAACCCTCTAAGCTTTGTCCAAGCCTGACACACAGAATCATTTCCTGTGATGCTACCAGGGTGCAGACCGCTCACAGGGCTGCAGGCATCCAGCGGGCAATGTCATTTCCTTAGAGAGGGATCCTAAATTAATCCCATCTAGTGCTGTACTCTTTCTCCTACTGTCGACCTCTAGTCAAGTCAGTCTATTTTGGGGGAAGCTGTTCTTTCGCCCTTCACTGTGATAAAACTCCTGTAAATTAGTTTGGGTAACTAAAGGATGGCAACAGATTAGATAATCTCTGTGTTTACGATTCCATCAACCCTATGTAACAACCCCCAAGGAGGAGCACCTTATAAATGAGGAACAGAGCAGATGCTGTGTGGAAGGGCAAATAACACCAGCTATTTTGAACTAGTCGTTTGCTGAGTAATGTGCTCCCTCCCATTACTGCTACTTGAACCCAAAGAAAGGAAGAATTGTGTAAGTCAGAGGGAAGACCTTGCAACCGGAATACTATTTACTTGCGAAAGACTGTGTATGTTCATCTTCAAACATTCATTATTCTAAGTGAGAATTTAGTTACAAAATCACCTGTTGTAAACTCTGACCATCTCTGCACTAATATGGCTTAATCTCTTTGCAATGAGAAATTGTGGGGAAAACGTACTTGCTTATGGGCAGAGTGTAGCTCTTTAAGACAGAGGCTTTGGAGTTTTACACCACACCTTGGTTTTGTGTCCTGTTTCTATCACTCACTGGATTTGGGGGAAGGTTCTTTAGCTTCTCTAAGACTCCTTCCTCAGTGTTCTTATCTGTAATGTGGGGATGATGAGGCTTCCTTCAGCACATTATTGGCCGAAACCCGAGACCATATTTAAAGCAGTAAACCAAACATGGTAAGTATCACTTTTTTTTAAGATGATAATATCGACATTTTCAAAATAACATCAAACATTTTAAAAATAATTCGTTGGTCCAGTGCTAGTACATGAAATGTCAATTAACTTAATGCACCAAGCATTTAAGTCATATTTTCGTTCACTTTCATTTTCACTTCATTTCATTCACTCTTTATATGGCAGTTTATTTTTATCAGAATTAATACCTTAAAATCAATTTAAAGTTACATTTAAGTCCTAAAATCTCTATCATGTAGCTTGTAAATAGTCTGTAGGTATAACTAGGAGAAAAAAAAATCAGGGACAAATGTATTAATGTCATTACTTATATGGAGAATATGAAATTCTATTAGATCTTCTAGAATGTAATGGCTATTCTACCTCAGAGATTCCCTGTTAGTTGTGTGAGTCAGTGCCATGGAAGGCTGTTATGGGTTCCTCTGACTACAGGGGCACATAAGGAAATCAAGTCCTTGCATAAATAATGCCACAGACAAATACAGGAATAGAACTGAATGCTCAAAAAAGAGAAACCTCTGGGGACAAAAATTAATACTCTCCCTGAACACTGTGTTTGTTCTGCATTGGTATAGTCATTTTTGGCTGCTACAAAATTTGAAACTGTGAAAAAAAAAAAAGTGTGGTTTCTTTTTTTCATGTTGAATGAAAGAGTGTGGAATCCCCTGGAAAGTATGTGCATATCTATCGGGGATGCTGTTGCTAGGGGAGAGGAACACAAACAGAAGATTCAAGAAAGCCCTTCATTTGGCCCAAATTTTAAGGACTATTACAAATTGTGCAATATATGATTTGGGAAGGTCATGGTTGTTTGGGAGTTACTTTTTCTTTTCTTTTTATAACTGTTTCAGAGAGGAGCAATGGAAATAGAGCTCAAACTTTTTCAAACAGTAGCGACATGGGAATTGGGATGCAAGACTACCAAAGGGCCCTCACTGGTTACAAGACTTAGGGCCAACATTAAATGAAGGTCAGCTGTGTGTATGTGTACTTTCTGTTGTCAAGGAGGCAAATAATGTCGGGATTCAGCTTTCCCACTCATTCTGAAAGGTCTGCCTATGTTTAGCACTGTGTCTGATTACTAGGATCTCGCTGAAAAAGTTCTGAAGCCAATGCAAAAAGAGGTGCATGATTTTCTCAGTAAATGATTATCCCAATATTTCAAATGTGAGTTAGAATATAAACAGATTGTTTAAAATCAGCATCATCCATTAAGAACTTCTTTGCAAAAAAAGACACAAGTGAGAATTTGCCATAGATAAAAATCAGACACAGTATCATAGTGCAGAAATTCATGCTTTGGTTCTACATGAAGACTGTGTTCAGTCAGTCTCCATGCTTAAATATTTGCTGTATTACAAAGACAGAAGTTCAAAATATCAAACAGGCTGAAGAGGCCAGGATAGGCAGGATAGGATATAAAATATATAAATGTGAAAGAAAGCCTAGTCAGTGTTTAGGGAAATAACTTTTGACTTAAACACAACTAATGATTCTTAAAAGCTTCTCTTTTACTTAAATTTCTACCCAAATGGAACAGGATTTCTTTACCTTATATCACACTAGAGAATAAAACCATCACAGGAGTCCATGTTTTTACTCACTTGTCTTTACCAAGAGATTGTTAAACGACTTACTGAACAAAAGGCACCTTCTTGATTGTAAAGGAGGCTACTTTAAAGGCAGACTGGGACATCTCTCTCTCTGGGACATTGTTATCTACTACTGCCCAGCAGGAAGTGACTATGAAAGCAATTCGTCACTAGCAAGAGAAGGGCCTCTGTCTGACAGGAGGATCAGAAGGTGTGATTCACATCCCGGCCTGGTGAGCCTGCCATGGATTTTTGCTGACTACATTCATAAAATCACTTTCACTGTGAACACCATATGTCTAGATTGTTGTGAATTTTTGCATTGCGCGGCGGCAAGGCTCAGGACAGACAATAGGAAATAAAATCCAAGTTCTTGCAATTGTTCTGACCGACTGATCTCTGACAACCTGTCCTGCTGTGACTCCCTCATTCCCTAGAGCTCAATGTTTCCCAACCGGTCATTACTGCCCTTCTAGGGAAACATCCTATATATATTTTCCCAAGTTCTCTTCCAGGGGACGTTAACATTAAACATATACTATATGTTATGTGTGATACCTATCTGTGCTTTGTCCATTAAGTACAAGATTTTTTTTTCACTCTCCCAAGGACCAATTTTCAATATCCTTGGGATTAGCACTGAGAACATGTG
Source organism: Spilogale gracilis (assembly GCA_004023965.1). Classification (NCBI taxonomy): domain Eukaryota; kingdom Metazoa; phylum Chordata; class Mammalia; order Carnivora; family Mephitidae; genus Spilogale; species Spilogale gracilis. The sequence continues at coordinate 20,032 of PITA01004700.1, forward strand.
CTCCACCTGAAATCCCTGTCCATTATAAAATTTGAGTGCTATATCCCAAGCCTCCCTGTTTCTACTTAGAAACACCTCCCTCTCCCGGATATTTGTCTGACTGATCAATTCCTGTTCGTTCTTTAAAACTCAGCTCTAGGGACGCCTGGGTGGCTCAGTTGGTTAAGCGACTGCCTTCGGCTCAGGTCATGATTCCGGAGACCTGGGATCGAGTCCCACATCGGGCTCCCTGCTCGGCGGGAGGCCTGCTTCTCCCTCTCTCACTCCCCCTTCTTGTGTCCCCTCTCTCGCTGTGTTTCTCGCTGTCAAATAAATAAAATTAAAAAAAATAAAAAATAAAAAATAAAACTCAGCTCTAGTATGAGAGCTGTCTGGAGAGACTCTGAAAGTCCCTCAGGCTATCCTCCATCTCCTCTGCTCCCACAGCATCATGGATTAGGGACTTATTTCTACAGTTGGTTTATTTGTCTGTCTCTCCTCTTAAATGACTAATTACCTAGAGTCAAAGATACTGCCTCGTTCTCTGTTATGGGCTGAGTCGTCTCTGCTAAAATTCATATACCGTCGTCCCAGGCCCCAGGACCTAGAACGTGACTGTATTTAGACCTAGGGTCACTACAGAGGTGATTATGTCAAAATGAGGCCCCCTAGAGTGGGCCTGAGTCCAATCCAACTGGTGCCCTTTTATGAAGAGGAAATTGGGGTATGTGAAGAGACACCAAGATGTGTGCTCACAAAGAAAAGGTCATGTGAGGACACACAGCAGGAAGGCCACTGTCTGCAAGCAACCTGAGAGGCCCTGGGAGAAACCACACCTGCTGGCACCTTATCTTGGCCTTCAGGCCTCCAGAACAGTGAGAAACAGATTTCTGCTATTTAAGCCACCCAGTCTGCTGCATGTTCTTATGGCTACCTGAGCAAACTAATACAGGCTCTATTTTCTCAACACCATGCCCAAAACCTGGTAGTGGAAAAATATATATGCTGGTTGGTTGGTTGGTTGGTAGGCTGAACAAATGGAAAACACATTCCTGCTTCCAGAGGCTATGGGCAGCCACTATAAGCTGATGCCCAATTGCAAATGATCTGTTCTGTGGACAGCAGGCCCAGACCTCCCCAAGGGGTCAAGTTTATTCAGAGGGATGAGCCAGCATATGCCTATAAGGCAAATGGATAATGTTATCACAAAAGATAAAACCTTTGTCCTCTAAGGGTGAACCTCGCAGAAATCCCAGCACATATACTCTAAGTCACAAAAGGAATAAAAATTACCAGAGAGAAGGAATTCCCCAGAAAGACCAGAAGTAAACAAAGACTACTGAGAAGGCCACGCGAGGGAAAGAGAAGTAGAGGGAAGGTCTAAGAGAAACATTGCTGACTTCATGGAGGTTCTTTGCCAAGCCTCCAGAATTATATTTTTTAAAAGCCCTTTCACATGGTGCTACATGTCCACAACTCAGTCCTCAAGAAGGGACTGGCTGATGCTCAGGGGAGGAGGGGAGCCATGTTCTCCCCAGCCCATTCCCTTCAAGGCTTGAGAAATCTCATTAATAGCTAAAAAGAAGGCAAAATGGAACCAGCCCCCATTCAAGAGGCTGATGTCATCTATCTCCCCAAAGAAAAGGCCACACTTTCCTTTGTGAAAATGCTGGGTGACATCACCTCCCGATCAGATGCCACTTAGCCCTTCCCCTGCTGTTCCCAGCTGAGGGGTGCTCTCCCTTTGCAAATGTCACTCTTTCACTCACAAAGCTCCTTGACCTTGTTTGTATGCTGGATCCCACTGCCTGTGAAAGGGGGCCTGTGGGAGGGACTGCAGAGAGGCGAGGGGTGTGCAAGCCAGCCAGGAGGGTAGCCTCTATTCACACAGCTTGCAGAGAGCTCTATATTCCCTTCAGCAGCCCAGATGGAGGCCCCCGAGGCCGAATCCAGCCCCTGGACAATGCTGTCAACACTGAATGCTGTGAACTGTGGAGCCAGGCAGGGCAACTGTGGCCATTTCTTTCTTTCCAGAGTGGGATTCTCTTTGATGGTTTGCATAAACGCCAGGCAGCGCGGTTTAATCTCCCATCTACAGAGCCTCTTTAAAAAGGGGCCCACAAATAAAGCCTGATTGTGCATCCATGTTCTCAAAGCAAATAGAAGTTTTGTGCAGTTGACAAAGAAGCACATTTTGAAAACAGGCTTATTTATTAATTGGCAAAATAAATGAAGTGTAGGACAGGGTGGGGGGTGGGGGCAGGGTGTGGGTACTCCCTCCATAGCAATGCTCAGGAAATGATGCCAGTGTGGATTCTGAATTCTCAGTGAAGAGCTTTGTGGAGTTCTTATGGCACAGCTTGGAAAAGAGCTAGGGGGCAGGGGGATGAGCACCTAAAAAGAGATTATCTCGAATGAAAAGAGGCTGCCCTTTGAAGGAGCTTCCTTCCGGGCAGGGGAAAGCAAAGCAGCATGCATACTAGAGTCAGGCTGGGTATGCTGGGTCCCGGCCTGCCGACCTCACTCTGAGACGCAGGTGGGGAGGGTCTGTGTAGAGATGAGCTTCCGGAAATACCCTCACCCATGTCTGCGCATGTGCGCAACCACGCGTCCTCAACCATATGTATGCTGTCACATGGACACCGGGTTTTTAACATGTTTTGGATTTTGTCATTGTTTTTTTGTATTTATTTGCATTCTGTGTTTTAGTTGTATTTCAAATCCCACCTCATGGCATGTGGCTTCAGTGCTTCAAGGTCCTACTAGAACTGCTCTCTCTGAAATCTCAAGGATCTATATGAAAGAGAGGGTGTGGCCCCACCCCTGTCTGGCCACTAACGGGAAGTGACCTGCGTGACCAGAACACTCTGGCTACAGCTCACTCTCCAGCCCCTCCAGCACTTCTCCTTCTGACCCTGGACCTGGCCACACTGCATTTTGGGGACCTCACAATGACCCTGCTGTGCCCCACCACAGGAATCTTCTCCTGGGAGTCCGTTTCCTTCTCCTATTTGCCTATAATTCCTGTTTATTCCTAGATTTTAGTTCAGAGATCCTATCCTCAGGCAGGACTTATTTGACCTCCTGTCTTGATCAAATACCCTTCTATGTGCTCCCATGGCCCTTTTCACACTTTTGACTTTATGTTGACTTGTGAATGTATTGCTTGGTGGCTACTTCTCACAGACACCCAGCGGAGCTCTGTAAAACCAAGCACCAGGCCTGTGGGTGGGAGTGACACCCTGGCCCCAGCCCTGGCACAGTACCTGACCCAAAATAGCTCTTCCGTATCTGTGGAATGAACACATGAGTGAATGTGAAATCAGATTCATGTCTTCAGTCCATCTCTGCTGAGTAAGAAGAGGAAGAACCTCTCCTAGCAAAGACTCTTTCCTGACCCTAGTCTTTTCTGTTGACCCCACTCCCTAGGCTACCTCAACTTAAAGACCAGGTCAAAATCTATAGTAGAAACTGTATACACGATGCACGCACTGCATATAATATATGATAGTTAATTTTGCACAGATATAGATGACTAACGATCCCCTTCCAGAAAGTTTTTCCTAAGTGTAATTTATAATAGTGGGCAGCACAGAGTTAAGAAGAAAAAAAAAGGTTCAGTTCTGGTCCCACTTGGCAAAATTCTGTTGTACAACTCTGAGTCCAAGGTTAGCAAGTTTTCAGCAATTGAGAGAAAGTTATGAAATTGTAAACAGGAAAAGAGAATAGACAGAGAATGTTTTTGACCCTCCCAAAGAAAGATTCCAAATAGAACTGGGAGGAAAAAAAATGTCCCCCAAAAAACTCAAGAGCTTTCAGCAGAGGACTCAGCCACATCCAGCATGTTGCTTGGAAGGATCTAGTGATAGGGTAATCCAGTGTAGCCACTTAGGACCATGAAGTCATACTTACTCCTTACTGTGGCCCTGCAGGTAAGGATAGCTAGAATAGCCCAGAAGGGAGAGGAAGCAACACACCAAGAAGAAAACTCCAACCTATAACCAGCAACAGCAAAATCACTGCTCCTCAAAACCCTCCATCCTAGAGGCATGGCAGAATTACTTAGGGAGACTTTTTTTTTAATGATCCATTGTTAAGGTCCCACCAAGGACAAATTGAACCCTATCTCTGAAGACCAAACCTGGGACATTGGTTCTCTTCACAGCTCCCGCACAATTCCAATGTGTATCTAGGGCTGAGGACCTCTTCCTTAGGCTCTGAATCTCCACCTCCTGGTTAGTATGTCTTCCTTTCCACCCTTCTGTTTCATGTGAAAGCCTTCCTTCTTTTTGGATCTCTGAAGCAATAAGGCTCTTTCTTACAGAAGCCCCAGATTGTATCCTCTTGACATTGAAAGGTTGAGGATATTATTCTGCTGTTGGTACAGTGCCCTTGGAGTGCCTTAGAAGCTTTCTCTAGTCTCTAGAGATGCTGTCTTTCTACAGCTTTAACATCTGCTCTCGACTTGCTCCTCAAAGTGTAGTTTATAGAATAGCACCATCAGCATTCTCTAGGAGCTTTTCAGAAATTTATTTAGGATTCATGGGCCTTACCTCAGGCCCCAGTATCAGACTCTGCATTTTAACATGCAGTGATTCATATGCATGTGAAAGTCTGAGAAACACTGTTCTGGAAAATATCTGCAGCCCTTGAAAATCTGGATCATTTCTCAAAATGTTCCTCTGTCTTCTAGGTTTTCTTGCTCTCTTCTCTGGTTGCCTTAGAATCATGGCATTTCTGAACTCAGAATACTAGAGATGGACTGTGTTACACAGATAAATCAGTCCAGTCTCTTCACTTACCAAGTCAATAAATTCACATTTCAAGGTTAAATCTACCCCTTTGGTGAAGAGAGCAGACCACGGGCTTAATTATCATAGCTTGTTCACATTGAGAATTCCTAATCTGTATTTCAAGCTATAAGTAGCCCTGTGGATTACCACTAAATATTTTTAAATACTGAAAGCCCCATACTTGTATTTTAACAGAAATACACCCAGTCTCCAGTTCATGGTAACAAAATATCTAACACTCTCAAGTATGCAATAAGAATATTCACTCCTGTACACTGCTAAGGTTCATACAGTAGACTGTGCTTTAAACCACACTCAAGAATCCCACAATCCACATTTATGTGTGTTCACCTTGAACTCACCCCTGGTTCGGACATTAGGGCCACTGTTCGTGTGTCTGTGAGTGGTTCCCAGTATTAATAGTCCAATTCCACTTCTCTTTCAAATTGGTTGAAGCAGACCAGTGAGCCCTAAACCTTGCCTGAGAATTGCTACTATAACAGTCACAAGCTCTCTATTTGTTAGGCACGGATCCCTCTAGGCGAGTGGTTCTCCAACTTGAATCACCAGGGATTCTCACTAGCTAAGACACAGACTCTCAGGTCTGGGAGGGGCCCCCAGAATGTGCACTTCTAACCAGTTCCAGAGGATGTTGATGCTGCTCTTGGGGGGCCCTATTTTGAGAATCACTGTGCTAGGGCCTACTCTCGTTAGATTGGGCCATGTGAGGTCAATCTACAATTTTCAGAACTCTCATTAAACATGAACACCCATCCTCAGGGGAGTGATTATCCCTGCGTGCTTCTGATCCACCAGTCCACGGGTGGGCGTTGACATGCCCCCACTCTGTTTGGCAGGTACAACACATGCCCCGGCTGACTGTGAGTTCTCTAGTCCTGTTCCCCTCCCAGCCCAGGGCCTCCCCTTCCCCTTCTCTCTCCCGAGTGACTCTCATCCTTGCTCTTTTATCCTCACCCGTGCCATCCCTTCACTGCTATGTCAGAACAAGCTTTGAAACCCATTCCATTCCACTCCCCTGACAGACTCTAATGCCACCTTGCCAGCTGCTCACCACACCCAGCGCTAGGATGTCCCCCTGTTAGAAAGTTCACTCTGCTCCCCTCTCTCTGCGGCAATTGATTGTTGCAAAGACTCCAGCAGCTCTCCAAGTCCTGTCCTCTCTTCACCCTACCGGGATTAACTCTCCCAGAGCCACCAGCGTCTGAGGAAATGGTCCAAGGCCCAGCACCAACTTACTGCCCAGGTTCCAGTATTCGTGGGTGGGATGGTTTCCAAAGAGAGAACTGAGAAAGGAATAATTCTTGGTCAGACAGCAGCTATCAAATACAAGGAAGATCAGCACAGGGCTTACCGTGAATGAACCACTGCATCTGGAATCCTTTGTCGCGGTGACCGACCCCATCGGTGTAGAACAGCACTCGAAGCTGGGAGCTTGTGGTGCTCCCTGCGGGAGGTGTCTCTGCCCCGCAGTAGCGTCCGATCCACCGGGGGCCATCGTAGAGCTGAAACCAAGGAGAAACTTCCCAACGTGAGAACCTTCACATGGCTGGTCAGATGGAAAAAAGCAAAGCCTGCTCATGTGGCAAAAGCTGCTCCTTGGCTGAAAGGTTAAGGGTGAATCTGCTGAGATGGCTTTAGCACGGAGGCTTCACATAAGCCTTAAAAATAGATGATTATATATACAGAATTTTACAGGTGATTCCTAAGCACAAGGAAGCCCCAAATCCAAATACCAATGTTCGGTTTTAGGTCAGCCTCGCCAGTTCCCTTGAAAGTGTAAATCCAGGCACAGAATAAGGAAATGGTGGCCCAGATGAGATGTGTTCACACATTAACGACACACGAGAGATGCTCAATGAATATAAGTCTTGGAATTGTAAGATGTACATATTCTTAAATTAAGACTGACTATAAAAATTAAGACATTTTAGAAAGCTATGTGAAAGGTAAATACAAAAATTAATCCCACTACAGATAACCACTCTTAATATTTTCTTAATACCAGAAGTTTCTCTTGCCAACATATTTTTCTGGTTGACTTACATATGCATACACACACACACGTCTCCAGGTGTATATGCATGTATATAAATTCAGGCTACACATTTAATTGTGTTCCTAGTTTTTCTCTAACCATGTCACTCAACAGTTTATGTAAACATTTTCAATGGTGGCATAAGACACTACTAATACTCTGTTGTATTTCTTTGAAGACATTTCCAATTTTTTTGTCAATATGGGTAAATGTTTGATATTTTAAGTGTCCCTCAAGAAAGATTCTTGTAAAGGGAATGAATCAGAGAGTATCACCTTTTAAGGCTCTTGCTACATATCTTTAAATCTCTTACAGAAAACTTATATTCGTATATCCCCCACTAGCACTTTTCCTGAAATGGTTCTTACAGAGGACCTTGGCAATTATGATGGCTATTATTTTTTTTTATGGCTATTATTTTTAAAGCTGGTGCTAATAGGAAAATTTTTTGGTTTTATGATTGTCTTAATTTATGTTCCTTTGAGGTTGAGGGTTTTTCATTTTTATTAGTCATTTATATTTCTTCCTTTGGAAATTTTCTGCTGAGGTTTTTGCCCACGTTGCCACTAAGCTATATGTATATCCTGTCATGTACCTTTTATCTGCCTCATTAATTTCATCAGCTACATACCTCTAAACTAACTAATAAATAAATAAATAAGCTTTTCTGCCATTTTTCCTCAATCAAGAAAGATAATGATAATCTAAAAAGATTTGTTCCTTGTGACTCAAGCCATTGAATTTTCTTTTAATCCACTAATGTCTATATTGCTGTCTATTGTGTTCTAGTTCCCCGTGGAATGAACTGTTCATCACAACAAAACTGAAAATACCCAATTGTAGGGGCACCTGGGTGGCTCAGTCGTTGGGCATCTATCTGCCTTTGGCTCAGGCCATAATCCAGGGGCGTGGGGGGGGGTGTGTGCCCAGGATGGAGCCCTGCATCGAGCTTCCTGCTCAGTAGGAAGCCTGCTTGCCTGCTTCTCCCTCTCTCACTCCTCCTGCTTGTGTTCCCTCCCTAGCTGTGTTTCTCTCTGTCAAATAAATAAAATCTTAAAAAAAAAAAAAAAGAAAAGAAGAGAAAAGAAAAGAAAAGAAAAAAGAAAAGAAAAGAAAAAATCCAACTGCAGACTTTTGGATTTCCTTGATTATTCTCTTACAGAGTATACGTAGGTAAGAGCGTGTGTGAGTGCGTGTGTCTGCTTGTATCTGTAGGTAAATGTATAATCTGGATTCAATCCATTCCAATTTGACAAAATTATTATTATTAATATAAAGATCAATTTATTTAATTTTAGAAAGAGAGAGAGAGAGAGAGAATGCACATGAATGAGGGGGCCCAGAGGAAGAGGGGCAGACCAGGAAGGAGAAAGCCGACTCCCCACTGAGAGCCAGATCCAAGCTGGATCCCTGGATCCCAGGATGCCGAGCCAAAATCAAGAGTGGGACACTTAACCGACTAAGCAATCCAGGTGCCCCAACCAAGTTATCTTTATTCACTGAAATATTATAATATAAAATAGTGTTTTAAACATATTGGTTAAAGCATGGGAAAAAACTTTATCATCAAATTCTACAAAGCACCCCCATGGAACCTTCCTTAATCCCTACAGCCACTCATAAATCAGTTTTCCTTTGAAACTCCTCCTATTTTTACTTGAGTTTCTTTGTAGAAATGGTCACATTCCCTTGTATTCTAGTTACAGACATGGTGTCTTATCTCCCGCAACAATTAGGAGTTTCCTTAGAGCCTGGACCTCCTCTCCCAGTCTCCTCTGTCTCCTTTAAGCTTAGTCAATAGCTAAGTACATCTTCAATGAATGAACACAATGGTTTCTCCCATGACTGCATTTATTTCAATGGGACTTAATCTGCACTATTATTTGAATCCTGCACAGTTAGATACATATTAAGGTCTTACAGTCCTAAATTTCAGCATGTTCCGTTTAAGCAACAAAGAGTCTAGATCCTTTGTGGCTGCTCTGTAAAAGGGGGGTGGGGATCCGGCAGGGCCTTGTTCAAGGTGGTAATAAATTACAGATATCTAAATCTTGGCCTGTCCCACTGAATTCTCAAAACTAGCTGCTCATCGCGTATCCATGTTTGTGATATTCGGGCGAAGGTCAGCAGAGAGTTACAGAGAGACACTCATAAGTCTGTCATCTAACTCACTCTTAGGAAGTAAACCTCAGAACTTTAAGCAAATGAATAAAGAGGAAATTAATGTTTCAGGCTTATCACTTCAGCTTCCTTTTTATTTTTTTACTACTACTGCTGCTTTGACGAGGTATATTTATTAATTAGCAAGTGCCTCTCTAGATAGTTGATAGAAGTCCTAACGGTGGAACAAAAATGAGGGGAAGAATAAAGTAACGCAAAAAGAAAATGGGACAACAAAAAACTCCTTCCCTTCTGATGGCAGGTCCCCCTCTCCCAGGCAGGGGGTGGAGGTGGGGGAGGAGGCCTATGCTGCTGTTTACTCCTAAATTACTGCTTCACTGTAGGTTATTTATCCCAGCTTCAGAGTTTGCATGTGTGTTTGTTTGTTTTATTAAATCCAGTCTACCAATTCCAATTCCAAACTAATTAATACAAAAGTAAACATACTGTTCCCAAGCAGAGGTATAATAAGCAAGAAACACTCTACTATTTTCCACTCCAAAAGGCTCATTCTTAATTTTGGGTCGTAGTTCAGTGACCAAAACTTTAATTTTTTCATCTTTATGGGAGCTTGGGTGGCTCAGTGGATTAAAGCCTCTGCCTTTGGCTCAGGTCATGATCTAGGGTCCTGGGATTGAGGCCCACATCGGGCTCTCTGCTGGGCAGGGAGCCTGCTTTCTCCTCTCTGCCTCTCTGCCTACTTGTGATCTCGCTCATCAAATAAATAAACAAAATCTTTAAAAAAAAAGAAGAGGGGGGTGGGGATCAGGCAGGGCCTTGTTCAAGGTGGTAATAAATTACAGATATCTAAATCTTGGCCTGTCCCACTGAGTTCTCAAAACTAGCTGCTCATTGTGTATCCATGTTTGTGATATTATAAAAAAAATTACTTAATCTTTATGCAACAAAACATGAAGTAAACTCTCACTATAACCATATCGCTCTATGGACCTTGATGGACCTTCTGAAATGGTTGTAGTGATTTTGAGGAACTGTCTTTTGGATTCTATACAAGGTCATAAGCAGTACAGTATTTTTGTCCCCCCAGCACAGCAAGGTTAAGAAACCTCACATTTTCACATGACTTGGAGGGCATTTTTTTTCTTCCTTCCGGATAGGATTACTTCTTTGAAGGAGAGCCCCTGAATCCCAGTCGTTCTTAAATAACACATTGTGAATGGGATAAAGGATGGGTAGGGGCAAAGGGAGTGGGTTTGGGGGGAACACTGATGAATGACAATTAGTTTCTTTTTTGCCTTTGGAGGGGAGAGAGTGATGCATTAAAATAAACATCAAATAGACATTGATGAAAATGCTCGAATACGTCATATAAATGAATGAATTAATTAGCGTAGAACAAAAGCTCTACACAAAAACACCCCAACCCCCAATTTCATGTCCTTCTAAAGTTTACACTTGATTAAATCAGGTTTTCTTGTTGTTGTTTATATTCACAAGATAGCTAACGTCACCTCTACAATTCATTCCCGCGTAAATTTACCACACAAAAAGAACAGTCATTTCTCAAAGTACACAAATACTGGTTGCCACGGAAACCAGTAGGTGCCTGCTGTTCCTGATTCTGTTTTCAGAGCAGAATGCTAACCACAGGCCATTCCAGCTGTGACTCACTGCCACTACTGGCAAGCATGCTGGCTTGGCCTGCTAGGGTATGATCTCCCCTGGTTTTAGAAAGCCTAAAGATCCACTCGTGTGAAAAATACTTGAGCTTGGAAAACAGTCCACAAAAGGAAACTAGCAGAAATTAAGAAAGATCAAGATTCTCACTTTAAGTATGCAGATCCAATGTATATGACCATATTGAGAAGTGTTTTTTTCAAATACCTGAAATGCTGCATCTACTTTCTGCTTGGCCATTAAATATATCTCTAATGTAAATATGTTGTATACATACAAGCTCCTGTGTAGAATCTTTTCAGTTATTCTCTGAAGGAGACTATTCATTTAAGATTGATATGGTTTAGGTCTCCCTACCCCCACTCCACCCTGAAATAGCTCAACCACTCTCAGGACACTCAAAGAGGAAGGAAATCTCTTGCCTCAAGCCACATTTACCAATTTCTATCTACTTCCTTTGCATGGGTTTGATAATTTGGCACACATATAGTCTATGAGACCATTAGTGACTTCAGACTCTAGGTGCAATATGAAAGGATCTTCAGACCCCTTCTAACTATTAAGAGCCATACATACAAGGCAGAAGATATAAAACTGAGGCTACATCACTGACAGAGAGAGTTGAATTTTTCTAATAGTAAGGGTTCTATAGGTACTTTACGAAGCACTGAAACTCAAGCCTGGAGGAACCCAGAGTCAGCTAATGTGTACTTGAACTTGTTCCCTCTATGGGAATCTACTTTATGAACTGCAAGAACTCTCAGAACAGAAATGTGCTTTTTCACTGCTTGTTTGCTGCTAAATTATTTTATGATTTAGAAAATTTATTACTTTAATTGTTAATTGTTTTATATATGTGCGCATGGCATGTATGGATGACTTCTACAGCCATTTTGGAATTCCAGTGAGTAACAACTAAAACTCAGACCTTTCTATTTTAGATGGGCATCGAATTCATACTTCTTCTAATTCATACTTTTTCTTATTTCCTTGAAATTTTTCTGAAATAAGACTTTTTTATAGTGGATGACTAGTTTTAAGAATTAAATATAGTCCAAATAGAAAAATGATTGAATCTCTTTGGGATGATATAAAAATATGGAGAAACTCTGGGGCACCTGGGTGGCGCAGTGGGTTAAAGCCTCTGCCTTCAGCTCAGGTCATGATCTCAAGGTCCTGGGATCGAGGCCCACATTGGGCTGTCTCCTCCTCTCTCTCTGCCTGCCTCTCTGCCTACCTATGATCTATCTCTCTGTCAAATAAATACCTAAAATCTTATAAAATCTTATAAAAATCTTATAAAATAAAATAAAATAAAATAAAATAAAATAAAATAAAATAAAATAAAATATGGAGAAACTCTGGCAAAAATATTTTGGCCCATCTTCTATTACACACCTTTAAAAACTTAAAAAAAGGTTATCTTTTAGAGTTTAACATGTATTGAAATAATTCACCTGCCAAGAGGGAGAATTCTAGGTGTAGCAGAGAATCTCCTAATATTTATAGAGAACTAAAATTTTAGTTAATGTAAAGAACATAGTTAAAGCTTCTGGGAACTACACTCAATGAGTTTACAGATTAGTTTTGCAAAGTCAGTGTCCCTAACAGATTATATTCAACTGTACACAGGAAAGTAATTTCCCTGTAAGAGCATTCTAGAGTATACTCATTTTGATCAGGCTGTAGGTATACAGTCAGTTCCAGCTCTACGCTTAAATTAGAATATAATCTTATGAAAATTACTTTCTTTTCCTACTTAAAATGTTTTTATAAGTTTGGCATCATGATCATACTTATCTTATAAGTACTATTGTAAACAGCAAATGAGACAGATCACATAATAGGTTGAGTGTGAGACACATACGGAATGTGCTTAAACTGTTATTTTAATTCTTGGTTAGAGGCAAAAAGAACCAACATTTTTTTCCAAAGAAACCATTCTAGAAATAGCTTTGAGAGAAAAATATGATGGGCATAGAGAACTTGAGCTGACTCACGTAAAACATTTCTCAGAAATCATCCTTGGCAGACCAGAAGGGGAAGCAGTGAATCAATGAATCACTTGTGAGGAGATGGACGGCCATGGCTTGCAGCAGGTTGCTATGACAACGTTGTTCTGTGTGGTCACTGAGGCCATTCCCAGTGTGTGCAGTGCGTAGCCCAGAGCAAACCGTACTGCTGGGGAGAGCGTAAGTATGGCGTGCATGTTGGGGTAGAGGGAGATGGTGGATCATAATGGAACAATAGTAAAGAGAGCATTAGGAAACCAGTCAAGTCTGCCCTGAGGAGGTGGAGAAGGGAGGGACAAATGGTAGGGAAGGTGGCTCTGCCCGTATTTCTTCCTATTGCCGCCTGCTCTCCCGTGCCTGTCCAGCCAGCCTGCAGCTCAAGCTCCGTCACCACTCGCGCCCCAAAGGGGTGGGAACTGGTGAATTCTTGGGGCATTTCTTCAGATTTTCCTCCACCTCCCCCTCAAAAAACAACTGTAATGAAACCTATGAGAACTGCCTCCTGAGAGTAGTTATTAGGAATGTTGTTGCCAAATTTTCACATCCATCGCGATGAACCTGGAACTTTCAGCATTTACTTTAAATGTGAAGGTCTTTGAAATGTTCCTGTAACAACAGTAGAAAATGCCAAACAAGATTCAGAGGAGGGTAAAAGGCTCCTGTTGTGGATGAAAAAAAGCCTACGGGGGTAAAAACTTAATCAAATTCGGAGAGTAAATTGGGCAGATGATAAAGATGAAAACTAAGAGACAGAGCGTGGTAGACGGAGGTTGGCTCCGTGATGGCCCAGGAGGCAGGGTCCTCCATCAGGCACGTGGCCGTGCCCCGCGCTCTCTGACACACAGGCACACGGCCCTGTGGCCAGGCGCAGGAGAAGCCACGCTGCCCTGTGCTGACAGGGTGGGGCAGGAAACACGAAATAACCATCTAAAATTAAACAATTACTCATAATGCTGGGCTGTGCATGACAGCAAGAAACCCATCGAACTCTGAATTAGATGTCTGTCTCACACACAGATGAGATGGTGGCCTTACCATGTGGCAGCTCGCTGCTGCTCCCTCTTAATGGCGCACTGACATTTTTGTTTCTGCTTTCTGTATATTAGTCACGTTAGAAGCCACAAAGGCTGATTTGGGTTGGGTTTTTTTTTTTTTTCACTTTTTAAATCATTGTCTAATCACGGATATGTGCACAGATTTAACTACAAGAATGTTTAACTCAGCATTGTTTATAATAATGGATATTTGACAAAGATTCTAAATGTTCCACATGAATAAATGGCCATATTGGGATGATGGAATGCACCATGTTGTAAATGATGTAGTATTATGAATACCACGGAAAATATTACAAGCTATTGTTACTTGGAAAAAAAGTCATTATAGGATAGTATGTATGGAATGATCCCCTTTGAATATTAAAATAAGATATATAAAGACAGACTACAGGAAATAAATACCACCAAAAATTATTACTAGGGATGTAACTTAGGTTTTTCTTTTATCTAAGTCTTTCAATATTTTCCAAATGTTCTGCAAATGTAGGTATGTATTGTAATGTTCCTCCATTCTTAGAATTCCATACCCTTTTAGGTTCTCAGCTACCCAGCTGGTCTACTAAAAGTACTATGCTGTCTATCTTTATAGTCTTTTATATACATCTCAAGATTATACGTAAAAATTAGTCCATTAAAATGTCATTATATAAGGTCATCTCCTTCTGCATTAATTTAAAACCATATTTTGTCCCTAATGCTTACCTTTTTTTTTTTTCACCATAAGTAGGTTTTTATTATTAATTAGACTACTTGTTTGTTTAAAAAGAATTCCTTCAGATGCTCAGGAACAAAAGACTTCTCACAAGCACAAGTTCTGAGAGTCGCTGATGGAGCCCTGAACGCCTAATTCCCTCCCTAGTGGTGGGGGAGATGCACTGAAAGCCAAGCCTGCTACTGGGAACATGAACATTTAATTCCAAGGGCCGCAGCGTTCCCTCCGCCAACTATATTACCGCAGCAAAACCCTAAACATCTTTAAAAAATTATTCTGCCTCCTAAACGCCTCAGCATCCGCCAGAGGTGGACTCAGAAACAGGGAGAGATCTCCTTCACAGGACAGGAAATCCTAGAACCTGGATCTGGAAGGACCTAGAGGACTGCCATGCACTCTTCCCCAGCTGAGGCAAGAAGTGAGGGAAAGTCCAGTAAATAAATATTAAACGTAAGCACTGAAAGGTCAGCACAGCATTTAAAAAAAAAAAAAATTGAAATGTTGCAGTTGGAAATCTTTCCTGTTTTAAAAAGAGATAATCAAGATAATTAACCCAAATCCACAACAATGGTTCCTAATTTTAAACTTAGCATTCTGAGCTCTGCATTCTTATTCAAGCCACATGCCTATTAGATGCTAGAAAGGACCCTCCATGCACTTACTGCCTGTGGCCTGAGGAGAGGGCACAAGGTGAGGACCACCAGGAAAGGAAGTGTACATGGAGAGCAATTTCAAGTTTTGAGCCTCTGATAATTTCTACTATCTTCAGGGTAGGGCAGAAGCTATTTGTAGGTCTGATTATCATTCATCCTGGTGCTGTCCTTCATGTTTTAGAGCCTATCGAGAGGGAAAACGCACAGTTTCTTTTGAATCCAAGAGCAAAGGCTATCTTTTGAAGGCTGCTGTGTCTGCCTCATTAACTGTAGCAAATTAATGCAATCACATGAAATTCTTCATTGTGAGGGATGGTTAGGAAAGATCAGGGTTTCCTTTGAGGAAAGGGATTTTGATTACATGGAGATCAATATCTCTCCTTTTAATTTTTTATGATTAAAAAAACCCTACACTTTACTTGGGCAACCCTGCAGTATTAAATTTCTTATAAACTGCTTCTTGTTACTTTTAATGCTAATATGAAGTCTTGGGCTTAATTAATGAATAGATACACTTCATTCTAAACTTTTGAATCCAGATCATGATTAAGTACAATGCTAGACTTATTTCTGGTATAGAGACTTAAACTGAATTATCCTGTGTATTGTTGTCACTTTTTATGAGTGTTTTTTGGATAGCAGTTGTCCTCAGAATTAAAATAGCTTATCTCTGAATTCTAAGTAAAATGCCGGGCATCCTAGAAGCAAACTTCCTCTAACAGACAGTGGCAGGAAGCATGACTCATCTGCCCGGGAAGAGTTTCAGGAGGGGCCATGATGACGGAAGTCAGCTCAGACCCTTTGCAGCTAAGACATAAAATCTCAAATGCTTTGCTCCAAGGGGCAAATGGGATTTTAACCACCATGCCTCTTAGATTCAGATACAGAATCCCCATGGCTTTTGTTGTAAGGAAACTGAGATGTCTGGGGACACAAGCCCTGTTTTCATTACATGGGGCCAATGTATGTTCAACAGGAAAGGCCGTTTTGGAAACTAAAGTTCTGCATTGACTGCAAAATGTTTTCAAGAGCAAAAATTGATCCATCAAATTGTGTTTATGTTGAAAAAATCATAAATAATGTTTATTAGCATTTAATAAATAATATTTATTAGTTGAATATTATTCTAAGCCCTTCATATGTTTAACCTAATTTTAAAATTCCTAGCAGCTCTATACGGCAGTACTATTGTTATCCCCATTTTAGAATTCTGGAAACTGAGGGATGTAGAAGTCCAGTAATTAAATCCCTCAGGAATAATTTATTGTTTCCTTCATTGATAATTATATTTTTAAAACAGGAATTGTCAAATTCAAGGATACCAGAAAGCCTTAATTTATCTGTAATAATGGAGAAAAAAAGAACTTCTAAATCATAATAAACATATGCAAAACTCCTGTTAGTCAATAGAATCAATATATTCGTCATTGTATTTAACAGAGCTTTGAGTGAAGTCAGTGGACTAATATATTAGCATTATCATTTATCCTTGAGCAGGTGTCAAATGCATCAATGAAGCAGGATCCAGAGAGAAAGCAAGAGGGAAATCAAATGTCTTAAGAAATGAACCATTAGGGGCACCTGGACGGTGCAGTCAGTTGGGTGCCCCAACTCTTGGTTTTGGCTTGGCTGGTGATCTCAGGGTACTGGGAATGAGTCCCGCGTGTCAAGCTCTCTGCTGGGAGTGGAGCCTGCTTGAGATTCCCTCCCTCCCCTTCCTCCTGCCCCCTCACTCTCTCTCCAAAAAATAAAAAAGAACCATTAATTATATCTCAGCCTTTTCTTCAACATGCGACCACCCCCAACCCCATCTAATCGTTAGTCCACTTCTGCTGATTTTACCTCCTAAGTGCTCCTGAATCCTATTACACTCTCCCTCCTCAGCTGGTGAGGAACTGGTGTCTCCCTCACCTGGACCGCAGCAACCCCCTTTCTGGATCTCCACCATTACTTTCACCTCCCCTCAATTTTCTCTTGAAGCCAGAGTTTTTTAACATGCCAATCTGAGTGTGCCATTTCCCCACTCAGACTCCTGAAAGATCTCTTGCTGTGCTAAGGGCCATCCCTGAAACTCCTCCCACCCCCTTGAGGCCCTGCTCCATGCAGACTCCTGCCAGCCTGGCAGCCTTAGGCAGTTCCTGCGGTTCCCTACAGTTCCATAAAGGATTTTCTCCTCGGGAGGACTCAAGCCAGGCTCCTCTGAACCTTCTTAACTATGCCTCGACCTTTGCCGATAAAAAAACACAGACTCTTGGCACACATGATTTCATCCTCTCATTCCTACTTATCCAAATTAAAAGACTTAAACACTAACATGGTTTCTAACAAGGAAGGTCACACCACTTGGAAGACCCCAACCCCTGTTAAAGTGCCTGCTTGAGAAAGCTCAATGCTGCCAAGAGAACGGATGGCTTGTTCCAGCCAATACCCCCTGACCACCCTTTCCTAGAGCATCTACTAAGAAGGGCTTACAGTCCTGAATCCTTCCTCCTTCCCTTTGAGATGTATGCGTATCTCCTACAACTCAGGAATGCCTTTCTCAAGTATCTGAGAAGCATGCCTTGATGGAATCATCAGGAAGGATAGGACGCTGGTCTCCCAGTCCCTGTGGGAGGGCAGAACCCTAGCTTCCGTCAGGGCCAGCACACACAGCTGGCCTCACCATGCTGAACTTGACTAACCTTTTGTCACTGCTCACTTCCCTGACTGCTCCAGCAGCTGGTCCCCTCCCGAGACCCTCGTTCTCCCTACACAATATCCAGGCACCTCTGCACACACTGAAATGGAGGGCAGCTCATACTGGATCTCACTGCAGGAGTGTCTTACTGATTAAACTCTACCTTCACCACTTTAACTAGTGTCCAGCTTTATCTGTGAGTTCCTCAACCACAGCTTCCCTTGGCGAAACTTTCAGCTTCCTTTGAACTTGTGAAGTCACTCTTCCTGAGGAAAGCCTTCTCTGACCCACAGATGAGCTAGGTCCTCCTGCTTCATGTCTTTGGAGAAGATAGCACTTAACACAGCTTGTAATTAAATCTGTGTTGTGAGCTAAATTGATTACTGTTTCCTCAGTGAAGACAAGGAAAACTGATGTGAAAACAGTTATAGTTCCACAGTCTACATGTCTAAGATGTATTTGGATGACCAAACGAATAGATATATGAATGAACAACACATATTTAGAATAGTAACAGCTTGAGGAAATACCACAGCAAAAACTGAGCAGAACATCAAACCGTATTTAACTGTGTTTAATTCAGCATTTCTCAAAACTCATTAGAATTTAGTTCTCTGGGGCACCGGGTGGCTCAGTCTTTAAGCATCTGCCTTCGGCTCAGATCAAAATCCTGGAGTCCCAGGATCGAGCCCCTACTGCTCCACAGTAGGCCTGCTTCACCCTTTCCCACTCCCTCTGCTTGTGTTCCCTATCTAGCTGTGTTTCTCTCTGTCAAATAAATAAATAAAAATCTTTAAAAAAATTTAGTTCTCTTTATTTGTGAAACGTCTATCAACATTTGCGGCAGAGAGAGTTATGTGGTTTCCCCAACTTCCTCAACTTCCCTTTTGTCTGGGTTCCTGAATCACCACGTGGAAGGGAAGGAACACTAGCATGGGTCTCTAACAGGATAAAGAAATAAACTTGTATTATATTAAGCATCTGAGAATTTATGAGTCCTTCAAAACAACAACAGCTCAAGTTACCTTAACTAATCACAGTGTCACATGGAACTGATGAAAAATGTTGCTCAGGCTGCAGACTTGGAAAACATGAGTGCAGGACCGGAAGCCTTCCTTTTGGTCCATTCTTCTTTGAAATGCATGATTTGGTAATTGGAAGAGGACATGGGAGTGTAACAAATAATGATATAAACATCTGGTGGACAAGATGACATCAGAAGGAGAATTTGGCAAGAGATAAAATGAATCCTACAAAGACTGGAGGGAAATGCATTTGACAAGGGTCACCGGCATCATGAAGAGGAAGGCTTGCAAAGCGGAAGGCCTAGAAGGGTATACAGAATGGACTGGAAGATGACAGTCCTAAGGTGCCCACTAAAGATGGGGGAGAGGAGAAAATTGAGAATCCCAACGTGAAAATCACAAAGTAAATCTTATATTTTTACATAATGAGATAAACATCATGACCCTATCACCAGGCCTTGGTGAAACAAAGATGTGATTCACCTGTAGCAATGGAAGAGGGAGACCTATAGAAAAGGAAATTTTTACTAGCACTCAAAAGTACATGTTAAGAAGACACGTATTAAAATAGTTATGACTTTCCAGGAGAGAACCTTGAAGAGAGGGTAAAACGTGCTGTCGGAGTAGAAGGGGGCTGCAGACAGTGGTTGCAAGTGTGGCCCAAGGGCTTGGGAGTACTGTTAGAGACTTTGATTGAGTAGATCTGGGCTAAGGTCTAGGAATTTGTTTTTCTAACAAGATCTCTAGGTGACCCTGAACACAGCCAGTTATAGGGGCTTCCTCCTCCCCCATTGGCTTCTTCCTCAGTTGAGACTACAATTTTTTACAAAGGAACTATGTCAACACTAGTGCAGCACAAAGAGACGTGCGGGTGGCAAAGGGGAGATGATTTCAACCATCTGGATGTCTCTCAAATGTTTAAGTGGGAAAAAAGCATGGTATTTGATAAATTCTTTAAATGCTTTCCTCTCTCGAAAAGTAAAGAGAATAGTGAAAAGAGGTACTAGTCTGGACTAATTATGGACATCAACGAAGTGGTTGCTGTTGTAGAACAAAACATTAGGAGACAGTGATCGATGTCCCCGGAGCCTATGATATTGGACATACCAGTCATGGGCCTAAGGTTTTACAGAGTCAGACTTCAAAAGCAGATATGAGCCCATGGACCAAAACAATTAGCAGTTAAAGAAAAAAGAGATGCAATAGAGAAAAGAAAGGGAATTTAAGAAGCATGACAAATTCTTTTTTTTTTTTAAGATTTTATTTATTTATTTGACAGAGAGAAACACAGCCAGAGAGGGAACACAAGCAGGGGGAGTGAGATAGGGAGAAGCAGGCTTCCCGCCGAGCAGGGAGCCCGAGATGGGGCTCGATCCCAGGTCTCTGGGATCATGACCTGAGCCAAAGTCAGTTGCTTAACCAACTGAGCCATCCAGGTGCCCCTGAAGCATGACAAATTCTAATAAAATTAAATTCTGTCCAGAAAAGCTAGGAACAACTTTAGGAGCAATAAAAGAGGAAACCTCTGAAGAACTCAGTAAGAAGGAACCATGGGGCTATATAAAAGCTTTCTGACCATTTTATGAGCACACAAATTAGCTACCCTCTGGGAAACAGCACAGTTAGGGAAAGAAATGTCTATTTTTTAAGCTACGATTAGGGCAAATGAAAGATAAAAATATGGATGGATCAACACTTGCAGAAGAGAGCATAATGTGATAAAAGGAAAACAGAAACATGCCTAGTAGAATTTTGAAACTAGAAGAGACATTGAAATTCAATTTATAAGATCAAGACAGGCAATTCCTTTAAATGAATTTTGGGGGCTTAAGTGAATTACCTCCTACAGTACTGAAAGGTACAGTCCCTACAGAACAAATTGGGTAACCTTGCTGAATTCATGAATGTTGAAGAAATGTTTTAGCATTCCAGCAGAGCCGTACTCAAAGATTCTGCCTCCGCCCCCACATACTATCTATGAGCAACGCTGGCCAGGGGACCGGACTTCACTGCTCTTGGCCAGGGCTGGTCCTACTGCCCAGAGAAGCATCTATCCATAGTAGGGCTAGATCCATGCCTTTGCTGTCAGGCTCAAAAAGATGAGCCCTCTATCCTGGGAATCTTTTGCCAGGGGAATACCTGTCTGTTGTAAGAGCTTGGGGCAAACGGTCACGTGTAGACATGGTTGACGGTGGGGGGGCACACAGAAGCTAAAATGATGAGGTTGTAGAAATGCAGAGGGGAAGGATGGGAACGGCATATAGTCATGCAGGGAGAAGCCACTGCCTTTGTTCCTGCCCTTTCCCAGCTTTTTAGTTTAACAAGTGTGTCAGAAAGCTTCTGACTTTCCTCAGAGCAGAGCCCTTCCACAAAACCAGTGGTTTAGTTTGAGTGTGTGCCTGCAACCAAGAGTATAAAGCACAACACTGAAAAGTAAGAGGACAGCCAGAAGGCTCAATGGAAGATGTTCCAACTTTCAAATTCTAGAAAAGATTTATTCTGGAATCTCACAGGTGAATAAGATTGCAGTAATTTCTGGAAAAATTTTAAGTTGGATGCTAAAAATAATCTGTCACAATGTAGCAAAGAGTGATTATAATAATAAATGAGCAGTACTTATCTATGAAGATGTATGCTATCATATCACAGACTTCTCCCTGTGACAGTATCAGTAGGATGGCAGACCCAAGGGCTCGTGGACACTGCCTCATGACACCTCTGAGGATGACAGAGAATCGGAGTATAGACATAGAGGATGTGTGGTGCCACCGGGCCTGGTAGAAAGCCTGGCTTTGACACCTCTAATGTTTGTGACTGTGGACAACCTGCACATGCCTCAACTGTCACACCTGCCAAATGGGCTAATATTTCTTACCTTACAGGGTTGCTGTAACAATTACCTAACAGATAATAAGTGCTCAATAAAGATGAGTGATTATTATTGCCAAGTTGTTTGAATAGGGCTATCCCCAAAGTGTTTAATAATAGATCATTTTAGGGGTGTTCGGGTGTCTCAGTCAGTTGACCTTCTGACTCTTGATTTTGGCTTGGGTCATGATCTCAAGGTCCTGGGATGGAGCCCTGTGCCAGCCTCCACGAATCTGCTTGAGGATTTTCTTTCTCCCTCTCCCTCTGTCCCTCCCCTCGCTTGCATACTCCTTCTCTAAAATAAATAAGTAAATCTTAAAAAGAAAAAAAAAAGACCATTTTGGAGTATTTGAAATAGGCACCATCTTGTCTGGCATTTTTATCAATTATTTTTGAAGAACTAGTAGGCCAATGTCCATAGGTCTATATGCCAATGAATAATGTTCTACAGACCAAAGAATTGGGGCTTAGAAGGATCATGATGTGTTTGAATTCTCAGGCAAAACAGTCAAATATAACTTACAAGGAATAATTTCCTATGTACGGCTATGATGCCATTATTACAGTTCCTACAAATGTGACCTGGAGAATACAAGTATTAATATAGTCCAACATTTTATTTTGACTAACCATAAGCCCATATAACCTCAGCCTGTGATACCAGAAGTATCTGAGCTAGAGGATGTAATTCCAGCATATTTGGGCCTAGTCAGCTTCATCGGAGTGTTGAATCCAAACTTGAGCCACATTTTAAGAGACACTGACATACAAGAGAACATGCAGAGAGGGTGTCCCCTGAGAGTTTGCCTCTTGAGGACCAGCTAGGAAAATGCATGACAAATAGGAGGAAATGCAGGGAGGAAAGAAGCTCTGACCTCAGGCTATTCCTTTGGGAAAATTCAGCGAATTCATGGGCTTAAATTTCCATCTACACTCATTCTCTGCTCTGTGCCTCTTCATACTGTGGTCTCACTCCTGCTCCTACTACCCTTTACACATCAGTCTGTCCAGAGTCATATTGATCTCCATGGGACACTTCTTAACCGTAAGATCCCTCTTGATTCCCTGGGAGCCTCTCACCTTGTTGATCATAGTCATCTTCTGTGATACTCTGCCCTCAGCATCCATGACACAACCTCCTCAGGGTCTCCCTCCTTCCTCTTCCCACCACACCCATGCTCCTGGCTGACCTAACATAAGGTCTCGCCTCCCCGTACATCTCTGTGCTGATTTCTCCCAAATCCATCACTTCCATTTGTATACTCAATCACCTATTAGAAGTCTCTTCTTCTTTGCAGAGACCCAGACTCAAAATAAAAATGAAAAAAGTTGAAATGCAGTTATAGGATACGCAAAGAATCCTTAAGGTTGACTTCCCATAATTGCATGGGCAATGTGGTCTTTCTCCTTCAGGCAAGTGACCCTTCCTCCCGTTGAATTTAATTTCCAAATCTGAATCATTTTGTTTTGCCCAGAGGACAAATAATAAAGGATGGATTTGCTTCCCAGTGGGATCTCTACCAACCCACACCCCTCAGCAAGGTTGGGCACAATGTCTGACCAGCACCCAATCAAGTCCTTTCATAATTTCAGCTTTATTAATTCAAAATGACTCAATTTTGGCTGCAATAACAGTCCCTCAACTGGGACCTAGCTCAGTGACTTGAAAAACCCTTCAACTAGAAGTTATTAAAATAATGGAAACTGGATTTTGTGTTTGTGGCTTTTCTCTTCTTAAGTAGTTATTTGTGCTTTTAAAAATTTCATCATAGACCAGCCATTGTAGCAACTGCTCTGGCCTTGCCCCTTGGCTTACAGAAATGGAAAAAATCTCCTCCCTCTGGCAACAGTGTCATTCTTTGGAAGGCTTTGCTGAACTTTTGGTTCTCATTCTGTATTTTTGCTGCTTTCACCATCAGCGTTGCACAAGATAAATGGCACGCCTCTAACGTCATCTGTGAAGGGCCTCTAATGAGCTGCTCTGCGGTTGCTGTTATAAGTATTTTCATTTGACAGTTTTCAAAAAATTATCTGATGGGCCTTTTTGTTACCCTTCCATCCTCAAGTAAGTCCAAAGAGGTGGAAGCCAGTCCCTGGAAAAGTTCCCTCTGATTTCCTCCCCTACTCTTTCTTCCAAAGCCTCCTGAAAGTCCAGGTTTAAAGCTTCATCCCCACTGCAGATTTCTCTGTTGTACTTTCACCAAATCACTGTTATGGTGCCGAGCATATCATCAGACACGCAACGCTCTTCAAGACCATGAGTTCTCTCTGGTTTTTGTTCGAAGGGGCAGAACTTCAGTGAATGCATATGAATTATACAAAAAGGTCAGTTTGGAATTCAGTTCTTTTTCACCAATTAACATCTATCATTAGGCTCATGCTAAAATATGGCTGTGAGAGTCAATTTACCCTGAACTCAGTGAATTCCTGTAAAATCCCAAGTCTATAACCAATGCCAGGGTCACAAACTCATCCCAAGTCTATAATCAATGCCTGGGTCACAAACTCATCCCGTCCAGAAGTTATACTGAAACCTAAAAACATAGACAATCCTATTTGTGTATATAATTTGGTAAATAAAATATCATTAATATTAATATGATGCAGTGAAAGAGACACGAAATATACCTGTTCAAATACCATAGGTAGCTGGAGAAGTGAAGACGTATGAGCCATAGAGATTCTACAGAGCTCGATGATTTCTAGTTTGGCTTGCCTAACTTGATCTGAAAATGCAGTGATTTATTTAGCTTCAGAATACATACCTCTAAATAGTCTGTCGAGCAGTTTATGTGATGTTCCAATTCAAATGCTAAAAATGTGTAATTCACCGTGTTGCCAGTAGTTGCCTGGATGGTCCAGTTGCAACGCTGATTTTGAGAATAGGGAAGCGGATAATGTATACTCTCTAAGATGCCGTAGGTTCGGTTCACAATCACCACGTCCCTACATGCTGAAAAGAATAACCAGGATTATTGAGAACTACTGTCATATGTTTCATAGTTGCTCCAAGATGGGTGAGATTTTCCTTTAAGAAAAATCTATCTGTCTATATATACATAGTTTATATATTATAGGTTTGTATATGTTATGTATATACATATGTAACATATGGCATAACTGTGTGTGTATACTAAAACATTTATATAGTGAAAGGGTCTCCATTTAGAACAAATGTAAAGTAATACTTAAGTAAACTCATAAATTTTAAAATGTCATGAAAACTGCCTAGTAGGCATCAAATTCCTGTGAATTGGTGGAGAGCAGACTAACTCAGCGCTCCTCAGAGAGCAGTCTCATCTGTTTATTTACAAAAGTGCATTGAATATTCTATGCTTCTGTTTTTCTAACTTTAATGTTTGGAAGGAACAGAAATCCTGACCTTTAAATTCAACAGTTTAAAAACACGGAGTTCTATGTGAATGCTAAAAACGAATAACAGCATGGCTTTGTTGAACATTCAAAAGTCAGCATGAAATTCACAATAAAGCCTCCATTATTCCTCTAGTTAGTCATCAGGAAGCACCAAATGAACGGAGGGAATGTAAAGGATCTGAAGAAAAAAATGAAAATCCTAAATTTTGAAAAAAAATCTTCCATCCATGGATGGTATTTTCCTCAGGCTGAGTTTGCAACCAAACTATCCCTTAAGGTGTGGCTAGTCCTGGGGGTCAGTGCCAAATTGAACCCAGACTAAGAACTGGAACAAGGCATATACATGGCTTTTCTCAAGCCTTGTCCATATTGTCTGTATGAGGTGTGATAAAAGAAAATGAGAAAAATAAACATTACATTGAAAAAGATGGTCTCTGAAAAATGTGCTTCATTTATGCATTTCTATTACTATACTCTTCCTGGCAGGTGACTAGGACATCATATATATATGTATAATCTTCAGTATGGAAAAGTATACCTTGGTAGCTCTTCAGAATCTTCCTTTGCTGGAGTGGGGGAACACTCAAACTATTTCTCTTTAAGTCACCTTTCTGTCCACAAAGGAATTCTAAAGGATAATTTGTGATCTTAAATACCTGTGAGAAATTACAGCAATCATGCAGAGAGGCAGTGTGCCACAAAGCCTACAAGTCAGGGCAGAGGAAAACCTACTTCATTGAACCCTATGGGCAGTTCTCAGTGCTCAGAAATTCTATCTGCAAACCTCCAATTTCATACGCAAATTTTACAGAAAATCTCACTGGTTACCTCTGATTTTGCCTTTAAGGACCTATATCCCATATGCTCTGTTACTCCTTCAGTGTTCCGAAATTAGGAGAGAAAAATAATCACAGGAATAAAAAGGAGGAATCCTTAAGCAATCTGACTATAACCAAGAAGCAAATTAGCACAGCAATAATAAAATTAGAAAAATGATTACATGTTCAACCAAAAAGATCCATCCCTGAGAGAATTTAGGAGAGCTTTTCGTATACCATAATTAACTTCTGAAGAATAAAACATTTTTATCATTAAAACTCAGTATTCAGGGTACCTGGGTGGCTAAGAGGGTTAAGCCTCTGCTTTCAGCTCAGGTCATGATCTCAGGGTCCTGGGATCGAGGCCCACACTGGGCTTTCTGCTCAGCAGGGAGCCTGCTTCCTCCTCTCTCTCTGCCTGCCTCTCTGCCTACTTGTGATCTCTCTCTCTGTCAAATAAATAAAATCTTAAAAAAAAAAAAAAAGAATGTGCTAGGGGTGCCTGGGTGGCTCAGTCGCTGAGCCTCCACGCTTGATTTCAGTCCAGGTCATGATCTCAGGGTCCTGGGATCAGCTCCCCTTGAGGCTCTGTGCTCAGCAGGAAGTCGGCCTCAGATTCTTTTTCTCCCTTTGCCCCTCCCACCACTTGCTCATTCTCTCACTCAAATAAATAAATAAATCTAAAAAAAAAAAAAAAGAATGTGCTGACTTTACATCTGACTTATAAGAATGCAGTTTTGCTTAATAAAAATTACGGTATCATTTGAAGTACAAGACCAAAAAAAAAAAGAAATAGTGTGGGAGACACAATGTGCAATGGAATAATGTCTAATTAGACGATTGTAATGTTCGATACAAATGAAAACCCATTTGCCATTAACCTGCGATGCTGATCTTTAGCCACACAGCAACTACCTCTGCATATTAAATTCTCCATTTTGCAGAGCTTATCACACATGCTTTAGTTATATGGCGTTAAATTTAATGCTAAGCATTATTCTCTCAAATAGAATTAAATTTTCTCATAGAAAGCAAAGATTTATTTCAATTGCTCAAACCAATGGGTTATACTTATTTCCATTTGTTTCATTGTCAGGAGACTGAAGACTCACCAAAGGCACGGGGAGCCAGAAGGCGTACTTACTCTGCTGGTATTTGGCTAGGAAGCCACCTCCTTGCTGACCTTCATCTGTCCTGAATTTTAAAAACATGCTGTCTCCACTAGAACGGATGAGAGGCGGTTTTTCATTCCCACAAAGCTGACTTAGCAAATGAGAGCTGGTACTCGGGCCATCATACACCTTTAATGAAACATTTTACACTGTCAGGTGATTGTGGCTATAAACATTATCTAAAGGACTCTATTCTTAAGAAGTGGGAAATACACAAAATATATGACATAACAACAGAAGAGCCCTGAAGCAAAATAGCTTTAAAAATTATATTTAAATGTCTATAAACTTAGGTAGTGAACTTGGGCCATTTAGCCATGGCTGTGTACAGTGGTAAGGGTGTAAACCCAGGCTGAAATCTGAAGATTAAAAATGAAAGGCTAATACATATTTTTGAGATCATAGCTGTTTTCAGTAGTTCTCCTTGTTTTTGAATTCAGCATTTATAATTTATGACATTCTAATACAAACTTATTTAGATCTTTTTTTAATGGACAGGATGGATTGCTGCTACTTATAAAGTTTATAAAGTTTACCTATATGACTTCAACTATCTTCTCTAATTCACCAATATAGTCTTCCACACTGTTATTTTTTTTTTAAGAATATG
This sequence comes from Spilogale gracilis, assembly GCA_004023965.1. NCBI lineage: Eukaryota > Metazoa > Chordata > Mammalia > Carnivora > Mephitidae > Spilogale > Spilogale gracilis. The sequence goes on from PITA01004700.1 coordinate 47,638, forward strand.
TAGGAATTACTTCCTTTTGGGAGATTTTAACCATATCTTAATAGCCCATATTCAATATATTTTAAATACTTAGTGTACAGATCCGTTCAATAATACATGCCATACTTAGAAGGTTGTCATTTTCATTACATTTTCTTTTTTCTTTTGTTTGAATTTTTTATGTGGATATTTTGTTTAAGTGTTCCCTTTCCCTGAACTTCAAAGAAAAACAATAAATCCATCTATGTGTGTGGGCAAGATGGGAAAAGCAAAAGAAACCACTGAACTTCATCCATACCGCCAGATAATCTGACGTGCAGTTTGGGTGATGCTCCAAGTGGAAGTCTTCAAATTCCAGTTCAAATGGGCTGCCATGGCTGGATGTCAACCTCCAGTAGCATTCGGAGCTATGGTAGTAGGGCATCGGGTAGTTGGGAGAAGTGAACACGCCAGTGGGAGTTGTGAGATTGCCCCCACAACCTACAGGAGAAAGAGATGAGATGACTCATATCTTTTTCTTCTTGGTAAAATGGAATTCTCTTGTCCATATCAAACTGGAGTTACTGTTACTCTTCTTTGTTGCAGAACAAAACTGCATCTCCAAAGAGTAGCCTACGTCAATGTCCTTTCTTTCTCCTAACCAAAAAAGACCAGCTGGAGGAAATATACCATGGAACAAGGACATTTCCCCTTATTCTGTCCTCAAAAACAAAACCAAAACAGCTGCTATTAATTCAGAAATATTTGTAATGTTAAAGTTTAGTATAGATAGTAATGACAAAATACAGCTGGAAAACTGGATGAGAACAAGGCAGTCTAAGAATCAAGAAACCAGTTAGACTGGACTCCCCAAGAAAAGACTGCTCTTTGCCATTTACCTGTCAGTGATCCATCCCAGTTAACCAAGAACCCAGGTCCTGAGCCAACGAAGTCACTCTCAAATTTTAACCATAATTTGTTACTGTGAGAGATGATTCTTGGGGGTGCATTTGAGCCACAGTATGTTCCCAGGGATGGTGAATCTTCATAGCCTCCATCTCTGTGCCAAAACATAGATGTGATCATTGATTGGTTATTGATATTATCATATAAACATTTAATATTATTTGAACTTTGAGATTGCAAACAGATCTGTTTATGTCAGTCAACCTTTCTTAAAAATATTCCAAGTCACAATTTAAAGTTTTCAATTTTTCACTTTATTAAGTGGCATTTGAATAGCTTAATAAGGAACAACAGTTTTAGTTCATGTGACATTTTATATAGCCAATTTCAGGCTGAGAGAAAGAGTTTAACCTTCTCCTCTCAAAGCATCTGGCAAACACGTCAGAGAACAGAGAGAATGAATACATAAAAATTACGTAGATGATATGAAATGGGATAAAGAAACCATAATAACAGTACAAGCAAATGTTGCTTAATTTTACAGAGAAAACCTAAATGCTTTCCTCCTAATTTGAATTTTTCAAAATTTAATGTTATATTTGACATAGCAAAATTTTGAAAATAATTCTTCCCCAAAAACTTTGGGAGTCTTATATCTACTTGTAATCTGTAGCTTTATCAAGCCTAAAAAGGGGGGGATTCACTCAACATTAAAATATAGTATAAATTACTATAAATTAAGAATTTATGTTATTTTGGCATGATATGATACGACTGTGATTTATTATTTTAGTGCCTCACTTTATATCATAGAATAAAATTCATTATAAAAAATATAACATTCTAGGCTTTCAAATGGCCAAATAAAAAAATTAATCAAATACACACCAAGTTGATTACCTTATTTAATTTAATGTAATGATCTGAGTAGATAGCAATATATAAATTAACTTACTTTTACTGCAAATATAACTTTTTAGACTCATTCTCTCTAAATACCAAAGAAGTAAGAAAAAAATGTTTCACACCAAAATTCACAAGCCTAGACTTTTATTATTTGAACATAAAAAACTTTTAAAAAACTTTAAGGTTGCTATCTTACCATCATTTTTGTTTTATAGTTAGACCAAATGGACAATGAGCAGCCTAAAATTTAAATTGATTTTCCCACAAAGAAAATAGGTTTTTCATAATTGCAAGCATCTAATTTCAGAGTAGCAGTACATCTGTTTAATCTATCCAAATAAAATCTGGAGTTTATTTTCAAATATTCTCAATGAAATAATCACTTCAAAATAACCACTGACTCTGATGAAATTTTCTGGTTTTTCTTCTGTTAAATCACCATCCCCATGGCAAGCTTTATATCTTGCAAGAAAGAGCACAACAGGCAGCTTTACAGAGAACTCCATGTGTTTTTGTTTAACCTTTCCAGGAAAGATTATGAATGAAAACCAATAATGAAAAAGGTGATGAAATAAAAGCGTGTACCTAATTTCCACAAAATCTATACAGCGTCCACCAATGGCCTCCTCCAAAGAGAAATTTGTGAAGTGCAATGCAATCTGTTGGCTGGTTTCCACCGTGATCCTATAAATGCATTTCCAATTATTGGGATAATTATCAGGGAAGTCTGGAGAAGTAAAAGTCCCAGATTCTTCTGTATAGTCATACATGCATGCTGTGGAAAGAAGTAGAGCATAAGAGAAAAAGACAAAATATCATGCTACATCTATAAGACATTCAGTAATATATGCTTCATTAATTTATGCCAATGTACTTGATTTTTCAATAAGTCATTGAATGTTAAAGAATGGCTTCCTTTCAAAACAAAGATTTTTTTCTCATCTCAAAGGCAAAAATAATTAGTAATAGTAAACCTAAGCTATCTAGTAGAAATTGTTACATATATCATAACTTTTTAGATCTTGGAAGTGTTATAATTTTTCAATCCATGCACACTACCCTAAACCCTAAACGTTAACATTATGTCCAACCTTGGAAATCATAGAGGGGCACTAGAAATAATTCAGTTCTGTCCTCCTTTTCATAACCTTCCTTTAAAATGGTTTTCTTCAAAACATGCATTTATGAAAAATGACAAACCAGGTACCTCAGCCATGTGAAGAATAGAAGGTAAGTGTCAGAAATCAGGCTGATCTTGACTCAATGCCTCACTCAAACATTGACAAGCTGTACAACCTTGGACAAATTAATTCACCTCTCTCAACCTCTTCTCCAAAATGGGGATGGTAACTATCTTTGACTAGACATATAAGTGTTAGAGATAATGCAATTAAATGGCTTGGCACATGGTATGTGCTCAATAAATGGTAAGAATCATTATAATGTTTCAAAATAGTTCAGAAAAGTGTAGAAAAAGTAGAGCATAAATGATGAAGAATAAATTAGATCATTCACTTAAAACATTAAGAGTACTTGGAGGAGTGCCTCAGTGGCTCAGTCAGTTAAATGTCCAACTCTTGATTTCGGTTCAGGTCATGATCTCAGGGCCGTGGGAATGAGTCCCATGGCTAGCCTGCTAGATATTCTCTCTCTCTCTCTCTCTCTCTCTCTCTCTCTCTCTCTCTCATAAATGAATAAATAAATTTTCAAAAAATAGTTATTGGAAAATTTTATGTTGCAACTCAATATTAACTGTTCTACTTTAAGATTTTTAACTTTAACCACTCAGTCCATCAGGCTCTATATTTCTAACCAACCCATTCAATCTCATATGCCCTTCAAATCTGAGATATTTTCCAAAGAAAACCCAGTTTCAGTGCATTTTTAATATACCTTCAATTGTATCTAGTAATAATATAAATCTAGGGTCCAGGAGTAGACACGGGTGAGAATAAGCTATTATACATTATTATGGGTGAAAAAAGAAAATGAGGATGTTTGGATGTGTAATTTCCCATTTTCTGCTGTATAATCATACTCAGAAGAGAGGAGCCATTGATATTTAGAGTATAGAGATGCATGGAAAATATTACAAGTTCTACTACTTATGTATAACCCTTGAGTAAGAGGTATTCATCAAATATTTGGCTTACTCTATTTTAAACAGTAAGCCAGCAAGGATTTACTTTATTGGAAAAAACTATAAGTGTCATTTAACTTCAAATATGTATATTGTATAGTTTTCTACAGTCTGCCAAGAAATATTCCTTCTAGGAGGAAGGAAGGGAGGGAAAGGGCAGGGCAGGAAGAAGGCAGGGTTGGGGGAGAGAGGGACAGACAGAATAGGGGTGTAGAAGTGATCTATTAAGTATTTCATATCAGTAATGAGTATTACTAAGATAAAAATTCATGGATCAAATGTACATTAAATGAAGCTTATGACCCAGTGTCCCTGAGCAGACAGAGTTGGCAAACTCACTGACCACCCCCACATTCAGATAGCTTTAGCCAGTCAATCAAATATCTAGAGCAAATCTCTTTATGTCATTTATTCTTAGAGATAATGCTCCTTGTTTACCCATTCTACTCCCAGAAGAAAAACACAATTGCATTGAATATTTATAATGCAACTTGCAATTAGTCTGCAGGAGACTGGTTTGTATGAGCAGGATCTTATGTAAAGGACCAGTCAACAAATATTTGAGAAGTAATGATAACTTATTTCCCTGTACCTCGTCCATATGCGAGTGACTATTGTGCCACAATTGGTGGTGGTTTTTTAATCCCTCCTGAGATTTTCATTTACTCATTAAGCTTCTTTTCTGGCACAAAGGTAAACACAGCCCCTCATGTATTCAACAGGTCCTCGCACTGTTTGCTTTGAAATGATTTATCTAACAACTTCACCTTCTACCCCAACATACCATTGAACAAATAAACTCATACGTCATATAAAGCCAAAGTCGAACATCCCTTCCTCTGTGAAACTTCTCCAAATCAAGCAGAATTCATTTTCTTGTGCTCAATAAAATGTAAGGCAAATAGCAATTTGAGCCCCCAAAATATGCTATTGTGATTGTTTTTATGGGAGTACATTTCCTTCACTATGTCTGAAAATATAAACAGGACCTTATTAACAATTATTAACTGTCACTTACTACATTACCTGGCCCAAAATACATCTAATAAATATTTGTTAACATTTTATTACATCATATATTGAAAACTGAGAGGGTGGGACAAGTATCTAATTTCTTCCCACTCTCTCTATCCCCATTATCCTATTACTCTCTCCACTTTTCTTATCTCATGTCCCTGCTCTCTCCCTCCTATCCCCTATAATGAGTAGACTGAGATTCTTTAATATTTTATCATGCTTATTCTATCTAAACTATAGAAATCTCTGCTTCCAGGCCTGACAAATAACTAGTACTAAACTAGTCCCTCTCCATAACACCTATGAAACTGGACAAAATATATGAGGTGCCAGGCAATGGGCCGTTTAAGATTGTGAACCTTGACAGACAGAAAATTCACGAGGTAAAATTCTACCTCCTTTGCTCTTTATGCAGAATCTTCTTTTTTTTTTAATTTTTTTTAAGATTTTATTTATTTATTTGACAGAGAGAGAGATCACAAGCAGGCAGAGAGGCAGGCAGAGAAGAGAGGAGGAAGCAGGCTCCCTGCTGAGCAGAGAGCCCAATGTGGGACTTGATCCCAGGACCCTGAGATCATGACATGAGCCGAAGGCAGAGGCTTTAATCCACTGAGCCACCCAGGCACCCTATGCAGAATCTTCTGATCACAGCAATTTGCTGAAGTCCAAGTAGTAAATGACAGTACTGTTCAGCTGAGGAAGCAAGGATCTGAGCTGAGGGCGGTCAAAAGAGCTGGAACTGCAGGGAAGTGCCCCAGCAAGGAAAAACTGCACAGAGAGGAGGACCAGTCATCTTTGTAAAGTCCCCTATGTATTCTTGCCTGAGCGTGGGCTGGGCGTACGCGACATGAGTTCAAAAGAGCAGCTGCCCCTAGGCTGGAAGCCAGAGGACAGGCAATACTGAGAGAGTATGGAGTTCTCCTCGCCATGAAAATCCTCTCACTTACATATCAAGCACCCATTTGAGAACCAGAAAGGCCACACCTTAGAAGTGAAGACCATGATCAAATGAAGGTTTTCTAGAATTTCCCTCCTAAAGTGTAAGTCTTGACAAGACGTGCAGGAGCGATGAAACTTAGAGGTTGAGACCTACCTAATTAGAAGGGCTTACGAAACACCTGGGGATTTTCACAAATATGCTTTAACAAATAAAAAATACAAATCTGTACAAGTACAAAATAATCAGCTAAATATTGAACTGTCATAAAGCTTCAGAGGAAGGGAAGAGAAAGCAGAGTCTCCATACATATCATGTACCATATCCGGTATAAAACTCAAAAACTGCTACTAATACAAATAGGGAAATATAAATCATAGTCAAGAAAAAAATGTGCCCTTATGACTCAAAGAGCCCAGATATTAGATTAGCAGACAAAAACTTTATTTTTTTATTTTTTTTAAGATTTTATTTATTTGACAGAGAGAAACACAGCCAGAGGGGGAACACAAGCAGGGGGAGTGAGAGAGGGAGAAGCAGGCCTCCCGCCGAGCAGGGAGCCCGATATGGGATTCGATCCTGGAGATCCGAAGCCGAAGGCAGTCGCCCAACCAACTAAGCCACCCAGGTGCCCCACAGACAAAAACTTTAATGCAACTCCTAGAAATATGCTCAAAGACTTAAGAAAAATATAGCCTTAATGGTAATTAGATAGAGAATCTGAGCAATACAAAGGAAACTATTAAAAGAATCATGGAAATTCTATAACTTAAAAGTATACCAACTGACCTGAAACTAATATAATACTGTATGTTAACCCAACTGAAATTAAAAAAGAAAAAAAAGTTTAATTATCCAGAAAAAGTATTCTTTTAAATGTTTTTTAAAGGTTTATTTATTTGAGAGAGAGAGAGCATAAGTGGGAGTGGCACAGGAGAGGGAGAGAGAAACTCAAGCAAACCCAACCCTGAGCATGAAGCCCAGCTAGGGGCTCCATCCCACAACCCGGCAATCATGACCTGAGCTGAAACCAAGAGTAGCAAGTTTAACCAACTGTGCCATCCAGGTAACCCCAGGTAAAGTTTTTTCAAAATGAGAGTGCAAAAAGGACATTTTTAGACAAACAGAAGCTGAGACATTTTATCACTAGAAGACCTATACTACATAAAAAATTAACAATAACAATGTCTGTCACGCTAAAGACACATCACACCAGAGGGAAACATGCCTCTATAAGAAGGAGTGAAGAAAACTAGAAAAGGCAAGCAACTGAATAAATATAAAGATTGCTTTTCTTCTCATTATTTCTTTACAAGACAACTAATCATTTAAAGCAAAAATAATAGTAAGGTGGAGTTTATAATTAAGTAGAATTAAAAGATACAATTAAAGTAGCATAAAGAAGAGGCAGACAGAATTATATACTGCTGTGGAGTTATTACATTTGTGATGTGAGAATTGTGTGAAATACAGTATCAGCTATAAAAGGTGTGAAGTGTGAAGGAGTAGAAATACTAACTCTAAGCAGACTTACTAATAACCTAAGAAAGCATTTTGTTAGTCCTTGAGCAAATACACAAAGAAGAGGTACAGTTAAAAAGTCAGTGAGAGGGTGCCTGGGTGGCTCAGTGGGTTAAGGCCTCTGCTTTCTGCTCAGGTCATGATCTCAGGGTCCTGGGATTGAGGCCCGCATGAGTCTCTCTGCTTGGCAGGGAGCCTGCTTCCTCCTCTCTCTCTGTCTGCCTCTCTGCCTACTTGTGATATCTCTCTCTCTCTGTGTCAAACAAATAAATAAAATATTTTTTAAAAAGTCAGTGAGAAGGGCACGTAGGTGGCTTGGCTGGTTAAGGTCAGACTCTTGATTTCAGCTCAGGTCATGATCTCAGGTTCGTGAGATGGATATCCATGTCAGGCTCCAGGCTCACAGAGGCGTCTGCTTGCAATTCCCCCTCCTCTCCCTCTGCCCTTCCCCCCACTCATGCTCTAAATAAAAATATTTTTCAAAAAAAAATCAATGAAGGCAATAAAATGGAGTATTAAAAATATTCTTCAAGCTGAAAGAAAAGAGAACAGTAGCAAAAGAAGGGCATCTATAAAAAAACCCAAAGCTAACATGACACTTAAGTAATAAAGGATTTAAATGCTTTCCTGTGAAGATTAAGAACAAGATCAATATGTTTTATTTCATCCTTTCTATTCAATATAGTACTAAAGTCACTCACCATTGTAATAAGGCAGAGAGAAAGAGAGAGAGATCAGAAAGGAAAAATTATAGCTGTTCTTATGATCATAGAGTAATCTATTAAGTAATCTATTAAGAAGTGACTACAGTCCTGGGATCGAGTCCTGCACTGGGCTCCCAGCTCCACAGGAGTATTCTTCTCCCTCTGAACTTCTCCCTTCTCATGCTCTCTCTCTCTCTAATAAATAAATAAAATCTTTTAAAAAAAAAAGTGACCAGAATGAGTTTAACAAAGTTAAAGCATACAAGGTAAATTATACAAAAATCAATTTAACTTGCAAATATGAGCCAAACAACTGAAAAATGAAATAAAAAATACCATTTATAATAGTATAAAAACATAAAGCACTTGATAATATGTTTAATGGAAATGTGAAAAAACTCTCTAGTGAAAAATTTAAAACACTGCTGAAAGAAATTTGAAAATATTTGAAAAATTGGAGAAGTAAAATATGTTTATGGATTAGAAGACTCAATTTAAGATGCCCTTTGACCCCACACTGATCTATAGATTCAATATATTCTCCATCAAATTCCCAGTAAGTTTTGTTTTGATTTGGTTTGGTGTGTTTTTTTTAAGTAAAAATTGAAAAGCTGATTCTAAAAGATATATTGAAATGTAAAGGATCTAGGACAACAGAAATAACTTTGAAAAATGTAGGGGCGCCTGGGTGGCTCAGTTGGTTAAGCGACTGCCTTCGGCTCAGGTCATGATCCCGGAGACCCGGGATCGAGCCCCACATCAGGCTCCCTGCTCAGTGGGAAGCCTGCTTCTCCCTCTCTCGCTCCCCCTCCTTGTGTTCCCTCTCTGGCTGTGTTTCTCTCTGTCAAATAAATAAAATCTTAAAAAAAGAAAAAAAAAAAAAAAAAAAAAGAAAAATGTGGACGATTTATACTTTCTGATGTTAAGATACACTATACAATCACATACTATTGGGCCCTATGGGATAGAGATTCCAGAAGCAGATCCAGGGACATGCACGGGCAACGTAAAGGCGACTCAGTGAAGAAAGGAGAATCTTGATAAAAAATAGTGTTGGAGGACCGCCTGGGTGGCTCAGCTGGTTAAGCGACTGCCTTCGGCTCAGGTCATGATCCTGGAGACACGGGATCGAGCCCCACATCGGGCTCCCTGCTCGGGGGAAGCCTGCTTCTCCCTCTCTCACTCCTTCTGCTTGTGTTCCCCCTCTAGCTGTGTTTCTCTCTGTCAAATAAATAAAATCTTTTAAAAAAAATAGTGTTTGAACAATTAAATACCATTTGTTAACTTGGGCACATAATTCATATCTGACATAGAAAAATTAGCTCAAATGGATCATAAACATAAATGGGAAACTTTGAACTATAAAACTTGGAGAAAAATGCACAGGAAAAAATCCTCACGACTTTAGCAGACACAGATTTCTTAGAAAATATGCAAAAAACACTAAGCAGAAAAGGAAAAAAGGACATATTATCCTTCTGCCCTTCAAACAATACCATTAAGGGTTGGAGGAAGCCTAGCTTCACACAAAGAAAATATTTCCAATGCATTTATCTGACAAGAGACATACTTGTTTCCAGAATATATCACTTAAGACAATAATAACACAAATTACACAAATAAAAATGAACAGAGTGATTTAATGGACCACTCATAAAAGAAGATGTACAGACTGTCAATAAGCATGTGAGAAGGTTCTCAGCACTCTTAGTCATCAGAGGCATGCGAATTAAAACAATGAGGCACCTCTATACAACTACTAGAGGCTAAACATGAAAGACTGACAATATCAAATGTTGACAAAGATAGGGAGAAAGGGTAATTCTTATTCATCACAGGTGAGAATATAAAATGGTATAATCACTTTGGGGAAAAAAAAAAAAGCCTGGCAGTTTTTCATAAAATGAAACACAGAATTACCATATGACTCAGAAATTCTACTTTTAGGTATTTATCTAAGAGGACTGATGACCCAAGTCCACGAAAAACTGTACATCAATGTTCACAGCAGCTTTTTTCATAATAGCTGAAAACTGGGAACAATCTAACTACCTAAAAATAGGTGAATGGTTAACCAAATTATGTTTAACTGTACAAAGGAAGGCAATTCAGCAATTAAAAAGAACTGCTTATAAGTAGAACAACATGAACAAATTTCAGAAGCATTATGATAAATCAAAGAAGCCAGATACAAAAGGATATATGCTGTGTGTTCCTACTCATATTTGCTTTCTGAACAGAAAACAACTAATTCATAGTGATAAGAATTAGTTGCAGGTCTGCAGTTGTTGAGATGGATGATGTAGAAGGATCGATCAAAAGGACATAAGGATACCTTCTGGGATGATAAAGTTGTTCTATATCTTTGAATACAGTAGCGATTACAAGCATATACATATATGTTGAAACTACAGGTGAATTTCACTTTATGAAATTATGAAATAAAAATCTCTGTTGTATTAAAAGTTTAAAGATTCTAAAAAAAAAAAAAAAAAGTTTAAAGATTCTGTGCAAAGACAGGTTGAGTTCTCTAAAGTAAACCCAATAAATAATTCAGCTACCCAATAATAATAAATAAAACTAAAATAGAGTAATAAAAATTATTTTGAAGGTATATCTACTATAAATATTAAATAGAACATTTAATATTAAAATTTGATTGTAGTTTTATGAGATTCACATGTCTGATTTTGTGGAAAGAAAAACAGTGGTTTTCTGAACTTTCTGCATCTATTTCTGAAGAGGTTAGTTAACTCCTCTTACCTAACACTAAAGTCTGTAAAAAGTTTATGTTCTCTTCCCTTCACAGTATAAATGGCTCTTTGGAGAATACTATTAATACTGAGATACAGTAATGCCAGGCTTTGATTTTCTCTTCTGCTTCGCAATAAAGCACAAATAATTAAAACTGGATATAATTCCACAAAAGGAAATTCATGTTGTCTGAAGTTTGTTATATACATATAAAATATAAACATAAAATTCCTTCCCTTTCTCTTTCTTTCTTTCTTTCTTTCTTTCTTTCTTTCTTTCTTTCTTTCTTTCTTTCGAGAGAGGGAGAGAGAGCAGAGTGCATGCATGCATTCTTGCATTCAAGATGGGGAGTTTGGGGGAGAGAGAGATGAGAGAGAGGGAGAGAGGGTTGTAAACAAGCTCCACATTCAGCACAGAGACCAATGTGGGACTCAATCTCAGGACCCTGAGATCATGACCTAAGCTGAAATCAAGAGTCAAACGCTTAACTGACTGAGCCATCCAATGCTCCTAAAAATGCCTTTTTCTTTATATTTAATCTTGCTAAAGGACAACTCATATCCAATAACAGTTTGCTTTTTATGATTATCTAACATTTACAAAGAGATGAAGGAGAAAAATACATTTCTTTCATCCATTATATTCATCTGAACTAGCAATGGAAAAGCACCTCTCTGAAGATCAAAAACAACTATTAGCAGGCCTCACATATCTCTTTTTCTGACCAACCCAAACAACAACCAAAAAAAGTAAATAAAGGAAAGAGAAAATATACAAATGGCCTCTGTGAACCCTTACAAAATCACAAAACTGTATTTTTCTAAAAATGTATCTCTCCCTCCACTAAGTATTTTCATATAAATTTTAATAATGTAGCATTTAGTTGATTATCAAAAAGGAAAATCCAAAACATAGATAATCCTTAATCCATAAAGCAGTGATGATATCAGTCCCCTATGATCTCGAAGACAGGAAGAGGATGAACTGATCCCGTGGACAGAAGAATGTGTCACCTTGGGAGAACTTAGATCACAGGTAACTGCTCCATCACCTCCCTGCGTCGCCATTTGCAATAACCTATGTGATTATCCAATTATGTTAAGGATCAATCCATAGGTGGTGCTTTCTGATTTCACTGATGAAACTTCCATGTCTGCATGAATCCATATGACCTGAGAATTTCTGAAAATGTACTGAATAGTCAACCCAGGAATCATCACCTGCTTCAGCTGGCATATTTAGTTAACATTCTTCAAAGTGAAGCTTCAGAGAAGATAAAATTTCAGCTTCAGTTTCTCTTTTAGGAAAAAAAAAATCCTCCTTAACCAAAATCTAACATTTTACCACAATTTGCTGCTAGGTGATCATGGCCATGGCTTTTTCTTTCCCCTCACAGGTGACTGACTGAATATGAATATAAGCTAACTCACCAACACAACTATTGTGAAATTGTACGGACCTCAGTAACTCCATTTTAAACCTGCAATAGTCATGGTGGTTTACAGCTATTATGTAATTTTCACATAGAATGGCTCAATTAATCTTACCCAACTATGTGAAATGGCCACGTGTCATAATGTCCACTTTTTAGAGAGGTATAGATAAGGGATCTCGGGCTCCTGGAGGTTAAGTTCTGAACAGCACTTAGTTCAGATATGACAAAGCTAAAATTCAAACCCAAGTCCTCCCTTTTCCAAATCCTGTACTCTTTAACAATCCCAGGTTTCTCCATGCAGGAAATGTCAATTTAGAAAAGAAGGTGAGCAGAAACTAGAAATATCACAAATATTTCATTTAGCATTTCCATTATAAGGATGAAGAAATGCAATAAATTAAACAAGATAAATCTACTGAGTTGTGAAGTCTTAGGATACCCATATATATATAAATAGGAGAACATACTGACCATTGCAAAAGTAAATCTTTAAAAAATCAATATACTGGGCGCCTGGGTGGCTCAGTTGGTTAAGCGACTGCCTTCGGCTCAGGTCATGATCCCGGAGACCCGGGATCGAGTCCCACAACAGGCTCCCTGCTCAGCAGGAAGCCTGCTTCTCCCTCTCTCACTCCCCCTGCTTGTGTTCCCTCTCTGGCTGTGTTTCTCTCTGTCAAATAAATAAAATCTTTAACAACAACAACAAAAAATCAATAGACTAACTAAATACCTTTCCCAGAAGGAAAATATCTGAATATCTCATAGCAGAAAATACAGAGTGTAAGGTGGATGAAAAGAATGAGGGAGCTTCGTACTCTTCCAAGGTAGTGCCAAAGCTGGCCTAAAAACCCGAACTTGAGACTTAGCCATCAGCCTTTTAGTAGCATGGAAAGTATTTTCCAGCATGACCCGTTAAAGTCTAATCCCCCATTACACCTCAGTTGTAATTTTATACCAATTTATGGGCTAAGACTTAACTTCCAGAATCTCTGAAGAACTGCAAAGTTTTACTAGAACCATTTGAATTGGTGAAAACCCACCCTAGACATATTTGAATCTGAATTTCTGGGTGGGGACCCGACACCTGAATTTGTAACAAGAAAATGCCACCCCAAAGTTCTTATAAACACTGGAGTTTGAGAATACTGCTCTCTCGGGCCAAAGTTTGAAAATATAAACAGTATCCTCTATTCATTTCTTCTGAGAAACTCTCTTTTGTCCTTTGGGTAACCACTTAATTTCTCACTCTTAGATGCCTCTTCTGGGCTCATTCCAGGGTAACTGATGAAATACGGATTATAGGGTAGGTGGGAACTCTGAACCGGGTTGGGAAAGCCCACTACCACCCACTTTTAACCCTATACTGATGGGGGTCTGACACTTCCTGACTATTTCTTCAGACAACTGTAAAGTGCCACCCTGCCTTTTTTTTTTTTTTCCAGAAATATGAAACTACTTCACTACAGTCCTTCCATACTCTGTGCTGAATGTTACCAGTCACACCAAGTACATTTAATCTGGAGCAATTCCAAGAGCTCACCTGGACAGGATGAAACAAATGGATTAAATGTTAGGACTGTAGTGTTCTGGGACCAACTAGCTGTGCATTCTCGAGAGGAAAATTCAGCGGTGGGTCTTCACTTTCCCTCATTAAAAACAATAAGTAATTAAACCAGATTTGTGTTTTGAACTTCCTGGCACACCATAAAAATACTTACTTACATCAATCAAGTACACACACGGATATTGCAAATGGGTTTCACGAGGTGACACCAAATTTCCTACGATAAACTGATACTTTCTATTCTATTCCTCCCCATTCTGGTCCACTCTTTGAACAAATGTAGATAGCAACCTAGTAAGTTAATTTCATGATCCACTAAGGAGGTATGAATATTGCAATGTTTGAAAAACACTGCACTGAAAAAAAATCCAGTGGAAAAGACGGTCTTTTCAATAAATGGTGCTGGGAAAATTGGACAGCTACATATAGAAGAATAAGACTTGACCATTCCCTTACGCCACACACAAAGATAAACTTGAAATGGATGAAAGACCTCAATGTGAGGCAGGAATCTATCAAAATCCTAGAGGAGAACAGAGGATGTGGAGAAAGGGGGACACTCTTACGCTGCTGGTGGGATGGTACAGCTGCTTTGGAAAACAGTGTGGAGATTCCTTAAAAAATTAAAAATAGAGCTACCCTATGATCCTGCAATTGCACTACTGGGTATTTACCCCAAAGATACAGATGTAGTGGAAAGAAGGGCCATATGTACCCCAATGTTCGTAACAGCAATGGCCACAATTGCCAAACTGTGGAAAGAGCCGAGATTCCCTTCAACAGAGGAATGGATAAAGAAGATGGTCCATACATACAATGGAATATTATGCTTCCATCAGAAAGGATGAATACCCAACATAGATGGGACTGGAGGAGATCATGCTGAGTGAAATAAGCCAAGCAGAGAAAGTCAAGTATCATATAGTTTCACTTACTTGTGGAGCATAAGGATTAACATGGAGGACATTAGGAGAAGGAAGGAGAAGTGAATTGTGGTAAATTGGAGAGGGAGATGAAGCATGAGAGACTGTGGACTCTGAGAAACAAACAGAGGGTTTTGGAAGGGAAGGGGTAGGGAAATGGGTGAGCCTGGTGGTGGGTATTAAGGAGGGCACGGATTCATGGAGCACTGGGTGTGGCGCATAAACTGAAAAACTAAAATAAAAAATAAAATAAAAGTTCTTTAGCAAAAAAAGAAAAACACTGCACTGTTATATGGGTTTTCATCTAATATTAAAATAGAAAAGTCATCAAGTACATTTCTCTATTCTTTCTTATTATACCTTTAAAGTCTCCTCTTGGTAAGATTTTTTTTTAATGCATATGTAGGAGATGCTAATAGAACATAAAATTACAATTTAAGTTAGTAAAGTTAGCTAGATAACCAACTATATTCTTTCAAAACTCAAATACTTTGTACATTAAATAAGCAAACATGTAAAATATAGTCTCATAATGTTACAAAAAATTCTTCAGAATTTCTACCCAGAAGCATTTTACTGGTTCATTTTTTGTTTCTATTTCCCCAGGCACATCTGGATGCAAGGAGAAACAGTGATGAGGGAGGGAGTCAAAGTAATGACCAGAAACTGATCTCTTTCCTCCCAAACACATACTTGGGAGATGACATCATAACCATATGTCATGAAATACAGATGGAAAAGTAACTGGATTCAAGTCAGGAATTTGAACCTTTATCAGATAAAGACAGGAGAGATTTCAGCAGAGAGACTCACACCTGCTGTGAACTAGAAATCACCAGCGAATATTGTCATCATTGCTCTGAAAATAACTTCTGCTAGAGCAATAAAATAGGATGAGGGCCAATGATTGAGCTCCCATTGGGGCTTTTTTCCCCGAGACTGTTTTCTGTAGAGAACACAAAAAATCAAGTGACAACTGAACAGAAAGCATCCCCTCACCTCCTATTACCGGGTGGGCAGCCCCCTAGGACTCAGGCTGCCTGGAGGGTTAGCCCACTGGCTGACAGTGGCCAGCACAACCCCCACATCAGTCCCTCTCTGAGCACTCCTGCGGGGTCACCCGTAATATATCACCACAGCCCATCACTCACGTCCTGCCCAAAGGGAAAGTAAGACTCCAAAACGGTAAGTTGAGTGTGCCGTCAGGCTTGCTGAGTCCATCGTCTGATTGCTATTTAGAATACTTGACTATTAGTCAGACGGATGAGCTCACCCAGCACCCAGCAGCAGTGCCGTGGTCAGCCAGCTTGACCAAGGACAGAAGGCCAACACTCCTTGTCTGTGATTCCAGGCCGGTCTGGACCGGACAGAGCCAAAGTAATGATTATCACCCAGGGAGGCAGATCGAAGAGTTTTTTGAGTGTCCCATTTAAGGGTTCCCTTCTCTTTTTGTCAAATATCTTTTCTTGTGTTGTCTTTCTTTTTTACTTATTTGAAAGAGAGACAGAGAAAGAGAGAGAGAGAGAGAGAGAGAAAGAGAGAGAGAGAGAGAGAGCACATGAGCAGGGGGAGGGACAGAGAAGAAGTAGACTCCCCGTCAGGCAAGGAGCCCATCCTGGGGTTTGATCCCAGGACCCCAAGATCATGACCTGAGCCAAAGGCAAACGTGCTTAACCCACTGAGCCACCTAGGCACCCTGTGTTGTCTTTCTTTATCAGCTTCTTTTTCTTCCCAGTTTGCTTCTTTCCTTTTTCTCACCTTTTATTTCACTTGTATCTTATCTTTCTGAAAACCTTTTTTTAAAACTAAAATCTAGGGGTGCCTGTGTTCTCAGTCATTAACCGTCTGCCTTCAGCTCAGGTCATGATCCCAGAGTTCCGGGATCGAACCCTGCATTGGGCTCCCTGTTGGCCAGGAGGCCTGCTTCTCCCCCTCTCACTCCCCCTGCTTGAGTTCCCTCTCTAGCTGTGTTTCTCTCTGTCAAATAAATAAATACAATCTTTAAAAAAAATTAAAGTAAATTAAAATTTAACTTTAATATCTTTCCTGCCAAATTATTTTCCTTGCTTTGTGTTCCTACTGCACTTGCTACTGCCTTATAAGCTAGTGTGGTATGAGAGGAGTTGTTTTTGTCATTACAGAGCTATGTCTTACTTTGCACATCGTAACAAAGATTTCCATAATATTTTCAGCAGGCCCCACCAGCATGTATGTTATCTAAGACACAACCAGTTTATTCAGGCAGCAAATTAAACTTGTGTTCATAGTTGATTAGAGCCAGAAGACATCTCAGAGGTTATCAAATCCAGTTCCTTAATTGTACAGATGAGAAAACTATGGCCCGAGAGTTCAAGTGACTGGCTCCAAATCTTAACCTAATAATCAGTGTGGTTTGGGCCAAATATATGAGCCATATAAAACTATAGAAGTATGGAAAATTGTGTGCACACTGCAATTTCTTAAAAAGCCAATTTTGGTCATTGGATGTTAAACATCTGGACAAAGTCCAGTGAATACGTCAATCGTTTAACATAAACTATTGTAATTGCTGGGGATTCAATTTCCCATGTACTTGAGCTGGATATAAACTATCTCCTGGAATGAGGCCTTTGGGAAAGAAAATTGCATGAATCACTCACACTCACGATTCTGGACAAATCTAAAGCCACACTACCCACACGCAGAACTTAAACTATCAGAGAAAAGGAATTTTGCATGAAATAAAGTATAGTGATCAGATACTCTGAGAATAAATGAGAAATTGGGAAGGGATTCTAAGTGGAACTTTTTAAAAATAAATAAATACTTTTTAAATTTATTTATCTATTTATATATGGGAGTGGGGGCTCTAAAAGATAAGCATCTAGGGAATCTTTCTCTAATTTCTTAAAATTAGTGTGCGGTCTCATAAGCATCTTTTTATTTTGATAGAATTTTAAACTTGAAAAGTTGTAAGAACTAGCTCCCAAATTCTTTTTACCTAGATTTACTATTAATTTGTATTTTGCCCTCATTGCTATATCTCTGTCTCTTTTTCTAACTTATTCATTTACTTATTATCCGAACCAACTGAGAATATTTTAGAGATGTGGCATGTCTTTATCCCTAAAAATATCAATGTATCATTCCTAAGAATAAAACATTCTCTTACAGAACAAGTACAGTTATGTTAATTAGAAAATTTAATATTGAAACAATACTGTGGTCTCATGACTATTTTTAATAAGGAAGCCACTGACGTCACCATACTCTTTTCTAAATTAGCTTTCATTGTGTGACACGGGTTTGGAGATAAAGTATTCTCATAGTACTATTTTGTAATGGAGTGAGTGAAACCAAGTATACAATGTTGATATGTTACCTGCTGATGCATTAGTTGCTTCATAGTTTATTAAAAAGCCTTCATAAGCAAGGTCAGAGTCAGCCACAAATGTAAGCATTAATGAGTTGGTCTTACTGGTAAGAGATGGCGGGACTGATTTTCCACAATATCTGTTTGAAACCAAGAAAGAACACAGATTTAAAAACTTTTAATATACTTGAAATAATATACCAAAAATTAGAACATGTAAAAATAAAAAATAATAACTTCCCCTATTAACCTTGAAAACAAATATACTTCAAGCCCAAAACATTTACAAAGTTGAAGATCATCCTATTCATGATTACTTCACTGAAATGGTTATATGTGTGTACCTAGCTGTGTGGCTTGTCATGAATAAGAAGTTTAATGAAACAAGAAATTGCAAGCTATACTAAGTCACTGTATAGCATATTAATGAACTTATTCATAAAAATGCAATACACTTACACAATAAAGGGAAAGCATATACCATAAACTCATAAAGCACAGACTCTAGAGTCAACTCCATCACCTGGAGGCATTGTGACTTTAAGCAGATCACACAAACTCAATGCCTCAGTTTTTCCATCTCTAAAATGGGGATCATGATAGCACCTACTTCATAGAGTTGTTTTTAGAATTTTATGAGTTAATATACTGTATATAAGAGGCTTAGAACAGTGCCTAGAATAGTGAGCCCTATAGAGCTGGGCTCTACTATCTTTAAACAGCTAGTAGATGCAGAAGTAAAAGTGTGGTTACCAAGCCATGTTAAATTTTTGCTAAATAGAACCAATTATACTCTGAAGAAGAAAGTTTTAAAAAAGAAATATTAAGAGTAAGAGAAAAAATAAAGAGGGAGAATAATACCAGGGAATAAAATAAAGTTAAGAAAACAGTGAATAAAGGGAAAATGTTTAAAATGGATGAGAAAAAAGAAAATGAAATTAAGAAGAAATAAAAAAGAAGTCAAGAGATCTCCATTTCCAGCAAAGATGTAATAAGAGGGGCTGCATATAAAACCTTTCACCTGAAACAACCAAAAATATGATCTGGACAAAAACATACAAATCAGTGGATATTGGATATCCAGCAATGAAGGACAATGATTCTTCAGACACCATAAGTAAATGAGTTTGAAAGCAAAACCAGAAATGATCAAGCTGTTTCCAAGAATTTTAATACATTTCTAAAACAAAATTCAACCTATATGGAATTTAAGAAACAAATGAGCAAAGGGGAAAAAAGAGAAAGAGAAAGAGAGAGGTAGAGAGACAAGCCAAGAAACAGACTCTTAGGTATAATGATTACCAGAATATTGATGATTACCAGAAGGGAGGGGGAACGGGGGAGTGGATTAAACAGGTGATAGGAATTAAGGCGTACGTTCGTGATGAGTACCAGGTGTTGTATGGAGGGGTTAAATCACTATATTGTACACCCAAAACTAATATTACACTGTATGTTCACTAACTGGAATTAAATTTTAAAAAAACCTACGAAGCTCAAAAACACATTCAGAAATGCAGTAATGTCCACCACACAAAAACACAAAATTGAAAATGTCTGGCATTCTATAAAATATTACCAAGCATGAAAAGGAGAAAAATAGAACCTGTAATGAGAAGAAAAATCGATCAGAACACACCAAGAAATGATACAGATGACTGAATCAGCAAGATAAAAACATTAAAACCGTCACAACCGCATTCCAGAGATTTAAGAAGCTAAAGGAAAAAATTAATGTGTAAAATAGAGACATGGAAGATATAAAAGATGATCCAAATTGAACTTCTAGAAATGAAAACTATAACATCTAAGATGAAAAATACACTTGGTAGGATTAACAGCAGAACAGACATTGCAGAAGAAAAGATTAGTGCACTCAAATACACAGCCATAGAAACTTTCCAAAATGAAACACAAAGAGAACAAAAACTCAAAATCAAATGAGCAGAATTCATCAGTGAGCTATAGGACAATATCAAATGGCCTCAGATACTTGTAATCAGAGTCCCTGAAGGCAAGAAGAGACAGAAAAATTATTTCAAGAAATAATGACCAAAAATTTTCAATTTGATGCAACTATAAAAACTCAGATCCAAGAAGCTAAACAACAACAAAATTATGCTAAGAAATCCAGACAAAAAAAGAGTACATCGGTATAATTCCATTTTTATACAATTCTAGAATATACAAACTAATTTACAGTGATAGAAAAGATTGGTGATTTCCTAGGGATGGGGATGAGGGACAGAAGTAAGGAATTATAAAAGGAGTAACAGATATAGACATTATCTCGATTTTGGTAATGTTTTCATGGGTATATATATATGTCAAAACTTCATTACTGAAGACCAAGACTACAGAGTAGTCAGTAGTAACGCAGAAATAGTTGCTGAGGAGCAAGCGTGTTGACCTCACCTGCTTTTGAGAACACAACATGGTCAATTTTAACATCCTTCACTGCAGTAGGAAAGCAAGAAAGCAGGAAGTTTTTTGTGTGTTAAAAAAAAAAGATAACACATATATATATATACAGACATATATTTTTACCTCCCAAGAGATGTCTCAGAACCAGTGTCATAAACCTCCAAATAGTCATTTGTGCAATTGTAATGAAACTGCAGATGAAATACCCTGAATAGCAAATGAATCAGGTGGCCAGGCTGGCCTAGTACATGCCAGGTACAGTTGATGCCATGAGGGTAGATATTTGGATGGCCAGGACTTTGAATGATTCCTGTTGACTCTGTCAGAATTTCTCCACATGCTGTTGAAATTAAAAAAATAAATAATCATTATTATTAGTAACCAACAAGCTACCTGGAATTCAAAATAAAATAATCTGATCATACCTCTTAAAAGCTGAAAAAGAAACATGTTCCTCATATGCTACTTAAGATAACCTAGTTTTTCTCCTTTATTAATAGAAATCAGTTAACTATTGATAGGTACTGATTAGAAAATACATTTTTTCTTTGCCATTGAGTGTATTTTACAATTTCTACAATGTCGATAACTATACATCTACAGTATAGATGAATTTTCTTTAATAATTTATTACTGCTGTTGACTTTTTCTATCCAAAAGCAAAGCAGGAGAAATTGTCAGTATCTTACCCAAATCTGTAGAACTGAATTTAGCCATGAAACCATGATTTTCAGTAGAAGAACTTTTCACAAAAGTGACATAAAGAAAATTGTACACAGATGTTATGAAGGAAGGTATGCCTGTACCACAATATTTTTTATTTTCAGGAGAACCCAAAATGGAACTGCTACCAATCTAAATTAAAAAAAAAAGGTATATTCAATTTTATTTTGTTAGATATTATTTTGGAAAACTGCTTTTTACATTTAAATTCAATTAATTAACTGCAATTAATTAATTGCTTGTTTCAAGGATATAGGTCTGTGATTCATCTGTCTTATATAATACCCAGTACAACTGTTTTGAAGAATAATTATTTCTGACAGATATTATTAATGTCATAAAAATAAATTTTAGTCACCCCCTACCTAAACTCCATACATATTGGCAGTCATTCCCCATTTCCCTCAAACCCCAGGCTCATATTTTCCATACTGAATACTGCAAATAAATAAAATTACACATTACTTGGTACTCTGTAACTAGCTTCTTTCATTTAACCTATTTTCAAGATTTATCCATGTAACAGGTGTCATTTGTTGATGGATATTTATGTTGTTCCTATTTTTGGCTACCAAGAATTAATGATCGTAGTTATTTATGTACAAATTTGTGTGTGAACATATGTTTTCATTTCCTCTGGATATACATGTAGGAGTAGAATTGCTTGGTCAAATGGGAAATGGTAATTGCTGGATCAAACGTTTAACTTCTTGTGGAACTTACTGTGTTCTGAAGTGGTTGTACCATTTCATATGCTCATTATCAGTGTGTAAGTGTAGGACATTTCCATTTCTCCCTATCTCTGCCAATACTCGCTATGCTGTGGCTTCTGGATTCTAGCCATCCTAGTACTTGCAAAGCAGTATCTCATTATGGTTTGCTTTGTATTTCTCTGAAGATTGGTGATAATTCAGCATCTTTTCATGTGCTTGTTGGCTGTTTGTGTATATTCTTAGAAGAAATATGTATTTAGATTCTTTGCCCACTTTAAAAAGTAGATGATTTGTTTTTAATTTTGATGAAGTCCAATTTTCTATTTTTTCTTTTTGTTGTTCTTTGTGGAAGGCTTTGCCTAACCTAGGTCACAAATACTCTTATGCTTTCTTCTAAAAGTTTCACTGTTTTAGCTCCCACACTTAGGTCTATGATCCATTTTTAATTAATTTCTGTGTATGGTGTAAGGAAAGGGTCTACTTCTACAATTTTGCATGTAGTTATTCAGCACCATTTGCTGAAAATACTTTTTTTTTTTTCCATTGAAATGTCTTAGTGCCGCTTTCAAGAATCAGCCGGCCATACAGGTATGAATTTTTTCTATCTTTTCAATTCTGTCCCATTATTCCATATTTTATTCTTATTCAAATAACATACTGTCTTTATTACTGTAGCTTTTTCTCTAAGTTTTAAAACTGGTTAAGTGTGAGTCTTCTCATTTGATTCTTCTTTTTCAAAAATGCTTTGGTTATTTTGTCATTTCTAGATGAATTTTACAATCAGCTTGTGAATTTCTGCAGAACGTGCCAGCTGGGATTTTGATAGGGATTAAATGGAATATTTAGATATGCTTGGGGAGTACTGCCAACTGAACATTAAGTCTTCTAATCCATAAACATGGAATGTCTTTCCACTTTTGCAGATCCTTAATAATCTCCTTCAACAACGCTGCAAGACACATGTTTTACACCTCTTTTTAAAGATGCAGTTCTCAATATTTATTCCTTTTTATGCTACTGTAAATGGCATTGTCTCCCCAGTTTCATTTTCAAATTGTTCACTGCCAGTGTACAGAAAAAGAAATGACTTTCATACTTTGATCTTGTATCACACAATTTGCTGAATATGTTTGTGTGTGTGAATTCCTTCTAATTGTATGTATGTATGTGTGGAGTCCTTATGGTTTTTTTTTTTATATATAAGATCACGTTATCCATGAAGAGAGAGAGTTTTACTTCTACCTTTTCATTCTGAATGCATTTTCCTTCCTTTCCTTGCTTAATTACCCTCGCTAAAATATCCAGTATAATATTGAATAGAAGTGGTAAGGACAGCCATCTTTGCCTTTTTACTGATGATAAGGACAAAGGATTTAGTATTTCATCATTAAATATGATATTAGCTGTGGACTTTTTATAGATGCCTGTTTTCAAATTAAGGAAGTTCCCTTCTATTCCTAGTTTGTTGAGCATTTTATCATGAAAAGACATTGGAGTTTGGCAAAATGCTTTTTCTGCATCTACTGAAGTAATCATGCGGGAGGTTTTTTTTTTTTTCCTTTATTTTATTTTATGTTAGCTGAGTCTGTAATGTATACCAACATTGCACTCCTGGGGATCAATCCCACTTGGTAATGGTATATATTCCTTTTTATAGCTGCTGAATTCAGTTGGCTAGGATTTCATTGAGAATTTTTGCATCTATAGAGATAGTGGTCTTTACAAACTACTTTTGTTTCCTGTAGCTGATCTGAGGACAATGTGACATAATATTTTTAATAACATCCAGTCAAATACAAGTATTCAAAGATGTTTTACTCTTACCTCAATATAATCTGTATCACAGTGGGCAGAACTTCCAAGTTCAAAGGCAGTGAAATTGAGAATAACTACTTGGCTTTGGGGCTGGTGGATGGTCCACCTGCAGATCCTTTCTCCTGGATACACGTTAGGATGAAAAGGTGAGCGAATGAACCCTTCTCCAGTTACTTCTCCTCCACAAGCTGTAAATATGAAAGTGATAGGAGTGTTTGTCCAGAGATAAAGGATGCTTGCCTTCACTTTTATTGCCAAGTTTAGTTGTGCATAGGAATATAAAGCAATGTGATATTACTCTTAGAATTTTTTCCTTGCCACTAAAGGACATAAAATGACTAAATTATTTCAAGAAATTAAAATGTTGCAGTCAGACAAATTAGAAACTTAAAAATTGAGGCATAAATTTTCTTACCAACTTGATAAACAGCTCTGAAACTAGCTCTTGCAACAGAGGCATCTATCTTTAGCCTGATCCAGATACTATTAGTGATGGATTTAATGTGAGAGAGGGTTTCATTGCCACAGACTTTTCCAAGTAAGGTTTGGTCATCTCGAACCTAAATAGAAAAACAAAACAGATCTGTAACCCTAATCAACAAAACTACTTTGGCAAAGTAGTAATCTGCTGGATTATTTGGAGATGAGAAAATGACAGATTCAGAATAAGTTATCATCTAATTTGGGTTACATATGGGCAATTTTTCACCACAATAAATAACACTAAATATTGGTAACCAAATCTTAAGCCAAATAAAATCCAAAAGCATAAGAATATTTAAAACATACTCCTAATAATTTCTACAATGTAGAAAGGGAGATAAATTTACAGTTTTGGATTATTTATAAAACAGCAAAATATGAGAACATGGTGTATCAAAATATGCAGTTTCAGCCAAATCTGTAAAGAAAGTCATAGACAAAACTCTTTTCATTATTGAAAGAAAGAGAACAGTAGATAACAGAAAGAGAATTTAAAGAGTCAACTTAAAAAACTGGAAAAAGATACTAAAATGAGGGATAATAGAGTAAAACTAAAAGTAAAACCTAATAAAATACAAAATAATGTTAAATTCAGGAATACATTCAAGAATTGTTTTTCAGGGGTAATTTGAGGGATAGAGATAATTAAGATACACCTTTGTCAATAAAGATAAAAGGAAATAAAGAGAAAACTGAAAAAAGAATAAATGCAGATATACAAACCAAAAAGGAGAAAAATGCTACAAATACACAGATACTGATACATTCATTTCATATGAATGGTAATTCTTTGTGCAACTCTATGCTAATATAGCTGAATGTCTGAAATGGTTATTTCCAGAAAAAATATAAATTATTAAAATTACCTCAGAGAGAAGGAAAATAAAATCTGAATAGATAACAAACCATGGATAAAATTGAAACCATTATCAAATAATTATTCCCCACCAAAAACTCCCAGAAAATGTTCTACCCCGTCAATTATTTCAAACTTTAAGATATTACTTAGAGAAAGAGAGAGAGAGAGAGAGAGAGAGAGAGAGAGACGCATGCACAAGTAGGAAGAGGAGCAGAGGGAGAAAAAGAGTCTCAAGCAGACTCCATGCTGAGCATGGAGCCTGACCCAGGGCTAGATCTCATGACTCCGAGATCATGACCAGAGCAGAAATCAAAGATCCTGAGACCTGACTCTGCCACCCAGGTGCCCCAATTATTTCAAACTTTTAAGGAACAAATAATTTTCACAGATAATTTGTTCTAAGGTACACTGAAACATGGAGGAATCTCCAACTTATTTTTCTCAGAACTATCTTACTAAATTCCAGCATGAAACTATAGATGATCTCACCTACTTAGATAGATACAAAAATCTTAAACACATTTCTAGAAAAACAAATTTACTTCATCATTAGGCTTATAAACAAATCAAATATGAGAAAGGAATAATGCAAGGTTATTTGAAATTATAAAGTATAACTTACACTCATCAGTGGATCTAATAAGATAAACCATGTATTTCTGTAGATGTCAAAAAAATTGTCAGCATTCCTTTTTATTAAAAGCAAAACTCTTAGAAACTTAGGAGCAAAAGAAAATTTCCTTCATACAATAAGAACCACCTGTTTTACATCAACAGTCAATGTCTTATAAGGGCCATGAGCACAGTCCATGGTATCACAGAGACCTGGCCAGAGTCCCTGCACTTTTGAGCAAATTATTAAATCTAAGCTTTGCTCATAGGGTTGTTAAAGCAAATAGATGAAACAAGAATGTGAATTCCTCAGCGAAATTCTCAATAATAAAAAATGTGAACTAAAGAATAGTTATTGCAATTCTTGACATTTTGAAAGGTGAAATGTTAGAGGTTTCTCAAAAAATCAGGAATGATTCCATGAATATAGAAACTACTCCTATTATATGAATTATCATGGAACATCTAGCTATCCAAATATTAATTCATTTTCTCAACTAACATTATCAAGACATCAGTAAGTGCCAAGGCCTATGTGGGCCAGTCAATGCTTGCAAGAACCCAAAAAAAGCAAGCTCATCTTTCCAAAAGCATGAGTGCCATGTTTGGGAAAGTATGGGTGCTATATTATTACTTAACATAATGGTTCTCAATAGGTATCACAACTACACATTTTTTTTAAAGATGTAATTTAATCATTTGAGAGAGAGAGAGAATGCACACAAGCTGGGGAAGCAGCAGAGGGAGAGGGAGAAGCAGGCTCTCCGCTGAGCAGGGAGCCTGACGTAGGACTGGATCCCAGGACCCAAGATCATGACCTGAGCCAAAGGCAGACGCCTAACCAACTGAGCCACCCAGACGTACCACAAGTAGACATTCTGGAAATCTCTGAAGACATTTTTTGCTTCTGTTTTAATCAACTAACATAATAGTAGTTAGGTCCTATTGGCATTTAGTGACTGGGGACTGAAGACACTAAACACTCCGAAATGGGAGATAGTCACGAACAAAAATTCTCTTATATTCCATGTGATACTCATATAAGGGACAGTTCTGTTACTAAGTGTAAAATCTAGCTCTCTTTTATAGACCAAACCCAAAATAATTTTGTCCAATTTTAATACACACTGAATTTTCCAAGATTGTAAGTAGAGTATAAATCAAAGGAAGTTTTGTACATTTTTTTTTCCTGGAAATCTGACAAGAGTTCATAACCATTTCAGAAAATTTGTCACCAACCTACACAGCCACATCTGCCTGGGTTTGTACTGTGGCATTCACAGTGATTCAAAGAGAAAATAGATCAAGGCTTCATTTTGTCTTCAAGTCTAGCTTTCCCAGGCTTATAACTTAATGTAATAAGTAAATATGTACATTTTTTACTTTATCTCTCCTAAATCTTACATTATCAACTTTATTTTTTTATATTATAGTGTATTGAGGTTTATCATCTTATATAATTTTATTTCAGAGTAGAGAAAGGATGATATCAAAAGGCCTTAAAGAAAACTGACCCAAAATCCTGAACTCCAACAGGGGATTTTGGGATATTTGTCAGTGGAAATAACCTTTAAGTTGAGCTTTGAGGGATTATCCATCCAGGCCAACGGAAATGGGCAATAAAGGGAAGATTTTTAAAGTTTTGATACTCAAAGCCGGCAGGGATATGGTAACACAGTTGCTCCCATCCACAACTGGTGGAAGCAAATATAAGTTTCTGGGAAATAATGTGACAGTATGCATCAGGAGTCTTCAAAATGTTCAGTTTTGGACCCAGTAACATCACTCCTAACACTCTATCATAAGGAAATCATTTGAGATACAGGCAAAGACACATAAGGATTCATATCAAAGTTGATGTATAATTACAAGAACTGAAAATATTCCAAGTGTCTAATAATAGGAGAGTGATTAAATAAGTTAGGATACAGCCATATGATCAAATCTTACACAGAGCTTAAAAATCACATGCCTTTCCACTGACTCATACCAAACTGGTTTCTTTCTAAGAGCTGTAACACGAATTTCACATAATGTCTTAAAGTGATGCTAAATATCTCTCTACCCAAACAGCAAGTCTTTGAAAGAAGAGAAAATGTCTATCATGCTTTAGCACTTAACATAGAACTTTGCAAATAAATACTTGACACATGCTTGTTACCTCATTAATTTTGAGGCATGGTATAATGGTTCAATTTTTGTTAGTGACACAAACATACTAGTTCTTAGAAACCAGGAAGCAGGAAACAGACCGTAAGATATCACCCTGCTCTCTCTCATCCTCCAGGGCTCCACTCTCCTCTGGTGAGACTATAGTCTCTCTTCCGTATTTTGCCCATTAGAAGATGACAAGAAGGAAGAAAAACAGCCAAATAGAATCAGAGCAAGCTAAAGAGGGCCATTCCCCAGGGCCTTCCTAATGAAATTCAAGGATTTTAGCAAGGAGAAAGGCAGCTGCAGTCCAAATGTTTTAAGAGGAACTTATAGGGCTCAAGGGCCCTAAACCTAGAAGGTACAATTGATTTTGGCTGCGTTTCTCTGTGTCTGTGGAAATGAAAGCTTATTAAATCTGAAAGCCTGTATTCTCTCTGGATCCTAGACATGACAATACCTTAACCACAAATCCTTTGAAAGAGACAAATAAAGTTCATCAAATTCTCTAAAGTGAATGCAGCCCATTCTGCATTTAATATACAGGACCTGTGAATTTACACCTCAACAACAACAACAACAACAACAACAACAACAACAACCCCTTTATCTTTTCTGTGTATGTACTCGGATAGACTGCCTTGTTTTTCCTAATTATTTACATCCCTCCCTGTAATGGGATCTAACATTTCTGCCCATTGCCATGTGACTTACAATGCCTCCCCATGAAGAATTAATACTTATTCTTCCCATTGACTGGACTTGGCCATAGGGTTTTCTTTAACCAACATAATGTGAGCGGAAGTGAAATGCCATTTCCAGGGAGAAGCTTTGAGAGTCACTGAAGGATTCAACCATCTTTTACTTGCTTTTCTTACAAGATCAAGAGCCTGGGTCCCAGGGACAGATGGAACAGGATGAACAGATCAGCAGAACTGCCAGTGACCCCAAACCAACATGTTTACATGAGCAAAGAATAAATGTATACTGTTGTAAGCCACAGATATTTTTTTGTTTGTTATTGGTTTTGATTTGTTATATTACTATTGACTGTTTGTTATTATAGTATAACCTACTCTTAAGAGATGATTTGTATTTAAACCTGGTTTATATGAACAAGGAGTTTTTCTTAACAAGTCAGGCGAAGCCATACCATAGTCACTTATGGAGGCATGACATCAAATCTGTTCTTCAAATCACATTTGCAAAGAAATGACTAAAGCCACTTCAAAATTCCAGTGTTCTACGGACAAGGCCCAGATTTCTCATTAATTGTCTTATCTATCCATCTAACACTGATTGTTTCAGGCCCAAAGATGCAACAGATAGCCTGTGACCCATGATCATTAGCCTATGGAATAGCCCAAATGGCTTCCTGTTTTTGCACTCATCAAACTGAACTAGTTCTTGAAGAGATACTATTCATTAAAACAATGAAAACAGAGTTCTTACAAAGGAACAATTTCCTGTAGAGAAAGCTAAAATAAACAGGGCCAAAAAACACAGTTTATATGAAATTTAAGTGTGAGTTCTAGAGCCCAGTCAGCAGTAAGCTTTAACATCTGGAATAGATCAGGTCCCAAAGCCCCATCTTAATGCATGTACTCATTTGTTTGTATCTGCTATATATTCAGATTTGCTTTGATATAACAATTCCAAAAATCGATTTAAAAGTCTTAAACTTTAATTCAAAGCAAACCAAATATGCTGGCACATAGGTTTGGTCCAATCAAGAGCTAAAGACAGAACATTCCCATGCAGCAGTGTTTAACATGTAGCTTCCTGTGAACTGAGCTTCAGGTGGAAATGCCCCTTTGCTAAATAAAGACTTGATCCTGCAGACAGTCTTAGGTTAATTTGGGTACATAGGAGGGGGCTATCACCCCACTTCTAATTAAGACAATAAACAGTGATAGGAGAGAAGCCACACAGTGATTAAAAATTATTTCTTTGGGGCACCTGGATAGCTCAGTCAGTTAAGCGCCCAACTCTTTTTTTTTTTTTTTTTTTTAAATATTTATTTGAGAGAAAGAGTGAGAGAGAGCATGAGAGGGGAGAAGTCAGAAGGAGAAGCAGACTCCCCGTGGAGCTGGGAGCCCGATAAGCGCCCAATTCTTGATTTCAGCTCAGGTCATGATCTCAGAGTCACGCCCCACATCGGGCTCCTCACTGAGCACAGAGTCTGCTTAAGATTCTTTCTCTCCCTCTCCCTCTGCGCCTCCTCCTGCTCAGATCGCTCTCTCTCTAAATTAACAAATAAAATATTTAAAAATATTTTAAAAATTATTTTCTTACATTATTGTCATTATATTTCATGATCTCATAGTTAAAATTTTAAAGCATTCTATGCCTCATGAACCAGTGCCCCTTCTGATATGTCCATCAGTAAATTTATACTTTATCTAATTATTTTAAAAATCTGCTTTTCCAAAACCAGGAATACTTCCCTAGTTTTACGTGAACCTATATGATTGCAAAGTCCATCATGTCACCTTCTCCACCCTCTCTCTTCCTCCCAGCATCACTGTCAGAATCATCCTCAGGTTAACCTTTAGTAACCATTCACTCGTGCTTGGGGCTCTGTGCTACAAACATTCTAATTGTTCCCCCTTGCACTGAGTATGTCTGGGTTCTTCTCTATCTACAAAGCCTTTACAAGGTCTAGCTCCTGTCTAACTCTTGTTTCTTTCTGCCTCTCTTTTGTGATTCCAGCCACAGTAGGCTCTTCACAATTCTTTGAGTTTGTCGAGAATTTTTTTCTTCATTCAGCCTCCTGTGTTAGCACTTCCAGCTAGAATCCTTCTCTTGAATCTTTGCATTGCTAACTCCTTCTCATCCTCAGACCCAAAATGTGCCATCCTTGGGGGTGCTACCTCTGACCATTCAACTAACATCACTAGCCCCGTTATTTTCTCCTACAGGACTGTTTCTTTCCTTCAAAAAAATACATTTCCCAACTTGAAATTACACAGTTGCATGCTTGCTTGTTTAATATCTATTTTATACACCTATCCCCTAGCATAGTGCCTGGCACCTAAGTTATTCAATAAATATTTAGAGAATAAATACATAAATAAATGGATGCCCCCTTTGAATTATTCTGAGAAGACTAATGCACGATTCCTATTACAGATTAGGGAAACTGACACTCACTGGTGTTAAATATCTTGTCCTTAATACAAGAGAGAGTTGAAGTCCTTTATCATGTTTCCCTGCAGTATTGTGTCTATGGCAGAGAGAACTGGCCATCCTCTTGATCCCGCTGCATAGCTTGCGACGCTCCCGATACACTCCCTTTCCTACAGCCTCTGCATCTCCCTTGTCCCATGGACTTTGTAGTCTCCCCATGAGTAACTAGGCAGGGCTAGCATCTCAGTCTTTTCCCTGGCTCCATCCAATAGAATTATTTCACCTGAGCAATGGCATACTTTGACACTCCATTGCAAAAGATCAGGATGGCCAAGCAATTGTAGAAAGACTGTTTTGACTTCAGAGCTAAGAAGCTAACTGAATGTTTCTAACCTCTGCCAGAACTCCAAATCTAATATGCTAAAGAATGCAAATGACTGGACATCACTCCATTTCCCCTTTTTCCTACTACCTCTAGAAAGATAATTCTCTGAACTAAAATTAATTTCAACATGTGCTCAACTGAAAATAATCCTCAGCCTACACTGCTGCTTGTTTGCCGCAGTTACATTCCAGTTTCAGTTGTCAGAGGTCTTATTCTTTCTGTGCCATTTAGCTTTTATTCTTAAGAACTATTCAGTGAGTCACAGCCATGAGACTTTAACTAGCATGTCCCTTGGAGGATAACAAGTATATTCAAGCAGACCAAAAGTCATAGCCCTCCCGCAACCAATCCCAAGGCTGGAGCTGAATAGCTTCAATGCCTAACACAAGCAAAAGGAAATCTTTTGTGAATTTTATTCCATTTAAAGATGTGTGGAGGCATGGAAATGCTGAGCAAGGCCCGCTGGGAGGGCTGGTGTGAGGACTGGAGGAAACAGAGGTGATAAAAGGTTCAAAGGGAAGATGGATCTCCACTGTTTCAGCTTGTTGTACTCCCCTACATTTCCAATTTTTAGTTCCTTCTTTAAGATCTTGAAGATTTTACCTGGAAGCTGAGTTTCATCATGTCTCATAGATTTTGATATCTATCTACATTGTCTTTCATTTCATTTTCTACTTCCTTCCTGAACCCAGTAACTACTTAGGAGTGAGTTTATAAATTTCCGAGTATTTGGATATTAAAAAAATTTCTTATTAATAAGTTCTAGTTTCATTACATTGTAAAGAGATAGGTGTGTAATTTCTGCTTTGTGAATTTACTTGGATTAGCAAGAAGTCTCTTGTCATTCAATGACACTTACAGAATAGCTACACATTCCCCATAATTCAGACACCAACTTTAATGTAGCTTACTTTTCTATGCCATTTACTTCTAGGAAAGAACAACTTCCCCAGAAGCCCTCCTATTTCCCCAGAAGACACTTCTCCTTCCGCTTCCCTTATTCGTCTCTTATGTGGTTCCCCGTCCACTTACCAGAAGCCTTAGTGGGGAGAGGTCAGATGATTTGGATTGGTCAAGGAGATTCTATTCATTTCTTTCTACATCTCATTTCAAGCCGTGGCCTTAGCATCATACAGGCTTCTAAAATTATTATTCAGCCTACTACTTGGATTCTCTGGGATTAAAAATTAAACTTTCATTACTTCTTTATGTGTCCTTCACTTAGAGTTCTAAGGGCTTAAATCACTTATGAAATATTAATGAGAGGTGCTGCTTTTTATTCTGGAAAGATGCTTCTGCCCTATTCACTGATTTGTTCTATACAATTTAAAAGCTCTCTTAGACAAAAACAGATGAACTAACAGTTGATCTGTTCTTGCCATACTCTTTCTTTTGTTACTAGCCACATTACATCACCCACGGGCAATGTGTGTTTCTAGAAGTAGAAAATTTAGTTGAGAGAGAGAATCTATAAAACCAAGAATTAATGCACAATGTGTGCTTCCTGTTAAAAAAAAAGAAAAATATAGATATGCTACACTGGGTCTGGGCAATAACACATTTAGTATCTTCTGTAGTTAAATTTTATTCTCGAATAATATGTTTACAGAGCTCTCTTACTGAGCAAAAAATAAGTCTTTCAAAAATATACTATACATGAAAAATATATAGTAGGCAAGAATATCTTTATTTAAATATTTTCATTTAGGGGTGCCTGGGTGGCTCAGTTGGTTAAGCGACTGCCTTCAGCTCAGGTCATGATCCCTGAGTTTCAGGATCGAGCCCCACATCAGGCTCCCTGCTCGGCGGGAAGCCTGCTTCTCCCTCTCTCACTCCCCTTGCCTGTGTCCCCTCTCTGGCTGTGTTTCTCTCTGTCAAATAAATAAAATCTTAAAAAAAAAAAAAATTAAAAAAAATTAAAAAAAATAAATAAATATTTTCATTTAAAGGATAGATTCACATGGGAACAAGAGAACTGGGACCACATAATAAGAAGATCTAGGATTTTTAGAAGTACATCTATTCATTCAAAAGAAAATTTCTTGTTATTATTCTCCCAGATAGCTCTAGAATTCCCTCTCTTGCTTTTCATTCTTTCTAAAATTTTGGGTGGTCTTTTCTTTCTTATAAATAGAGTTAGTAAATGGCAAAGTCATCTGCTTTCTAAACCACCAATGTATCTAAAATACCATTACACTTTTTTTATTCCTTTGCTGAAATATTCACGTTTTAGGTATACCTTTTAGAAAATGAACTCGCCATTTCAGGGAGCAATATATTAAGTCATAATAATGTCATTTGAATTTGATTCTGGAATCACTTTCCTCCATACCCACTTTCTGAAGGACATGAAAAAAAGTAGATATACTTAAAAAAAAAAAAGGCTTAGTTCACAAATTAACCCAATAGATAGAAGATGTATTGGCAAGAAATTGACGGAAGTCAGCATATGTCTATCTAGAATCCCACGGAGATACATCTAAATCCTATTCTGACAATAACTATAGTTTGAACTTTGTGACCACAATTTCCTCATTTGTATAATTAAGGATTTAAAGTAGATGACCTCTCAGGCCCTTGCAGGTGCTAAAATTGTACAAATCGATTGTATTCCTTTAGAATGGTCAAAGACATAATAGAAAATCTTTTTAATTATTCAAATCACTATATATGTCCTTTCCTTCTAATAGAACCCTTATATTTTCTCCATCAACAACCTCTGAGGGAAATTTAATCAAGACTTTATAGTATGTGTGCACATCAGAATGTCAATACTTCAATGGTAAACCATGAAAAGGGTCTTTCCAGCTATATCTGAACTGATAAGTTCAAGGCAGGAGTTGGAAATCTGGCCTAAGAAACCTACATTTTTATATTTTTCATCCTTTAAGCTTCTTTTATCATTTGCTCTCTTGATTTACATTCACAAAGTTTGAAGAAATGGGTAGGGCATTTTGTAGAAGGAACTGAAGCATCCAGATAAAAAACTGTCCAAGGTTATACAGTTATCAAATGATTGGACAAAAATAAGCACTTAGTTAAATTAATTCTAACTCCAATTCTGGCCACATAACATCTCCCATTCTGTTTCACAAAATTATATGTTTCAATGCTTTTTCATTATTTTTTAATAACTTTCACAACAATTCAGAGTTCGTGTAACTTCTTACTGAAGTTTAATTAGAATGTACTGCAAGGCCAGAGAGAATAAATCATTCCAGATGCTTTGGTGACAACTTAGAGCCATAAGAACCCCACATAGCACCTAATACAAAGGTAATAAGATTTCCCTAAAAATTGGAGTTACAGAGTTGCCTGTCTGAGAAAAGCACTGTACCTGGTTCCATGTTACAGTCTTGTGATCAAGGTGCCAGGTACGGAATTGGGAAACTCACAAGAGCTTCTTTCCTATGGAAGGTGAGCCACCTTTTGTAGTCATAGCTACACAATTGAGTTTTTCTTATCAAAGAACAGTACAACTGGAACTAACTCAATTTCGAGCTCCCCTACTCCCCAAGCATTAAATACAGGTAAGTGATAATTTCTCTGGGCCTCAGTTTCCTCATATCAAAATAGGAATAAAAATGGCTTTTGTGAAGATTCAATGAATTAACTCATATCAAACATGTACCACAGCCAACAAATACTAGGAAGACAATAATCATTATCTACTTAACTTATTATTATCTACTTACAGTCTTAGAATAGCACCTGGTGCATAATAAGAACTCTCTAAGCATGAGCTATTTTTTTACTGTTCCTGAAGTAAAAAAAAAAAAAAAGAGAGAAAAAGGGAAATTTAATTTTTATTTACATAAAAATATCTAAAATTGCTCCATAGTGTAAAACTTTATAACGTTATTTTATGGGATATTTTGGAAAACATAAACCAAATGAATATACATATTTACCTCATCCTCTGAGAAAAATATCTCTGTACTAAAAAAAATATATTGCTGAATCCAGTGAGGCAGTTTGAGATGGCAGTAGAGCAAGATGCCACACTTACCTCTTATTATAAACACAACAAATCTACAGCTACATATAGAAAAATTCCCTCTGAAAAAGACCTGAAAACTACCTAAACAAGCTTCTCCACAATAAAGGATAAAAGGGCCACAACAAAATGGGAAGGAGAGGCAGGATTCATTTGATTATCTTAAAGCACCTGCCAGAAGAGCAGGAAACTATAAGGATTCCCTCTGGGGTGTAGACACTGGCAGGCACCATTTTTGGCACTCTCCCTCTAACCTGCTAGTGTTGGTAGGCATGCCCAGCCTTTATGTGCTGTACTTCTTGACCCCATCTAAGCTGGCCAACCAAGTGCCCCACTCCTATGAACACTACACTGTAGCCCACCAGCTGGGAGAACACCCCACCCCCATGTGCCACTCAACCTTAACCTTGCCAGTGATGACCTAGTGAGTGCCCCACCCTTGCATGCTGCTTCACAGTGGCACCACCGAAGTCAACCAGCCAATAGCCCACACAAAGAATGTCCTGCGAGCACCTGGTTCTGGTGGCCAAGGGGGATTCAGCCTGCATCCTATGGGTCTGAAACTAATGGAGAGAAAATTCTTGGCAGGATACCATCCCCAGGGTACAGCATAGAGAGCAGACTGGAACAATTCCCAGTTTTGCTGTGAAAAAGTCCTATCTACCTGACATGGAGCCTTGGCCTGGGGACACAGACTTCAGGATTACCATATATGTAGGTGCTATAGAAGTGCTCTCAGGAAGCCAGGGGAGCAGGGGATTGGATATCTTTCTTATTTGATCTTGCTACAGCTCACCAATACTCATCTGAAGCCTTGAAATTTGCAACTGTTGCTAAGGGGATACATCTAGATCACTTGGACTAGAGCCAGCAGTGTCTATAATTGAGGTCCCACAGGACTATATATATTTACATACCTTAAAAGCTGCTGCCTGAGGGTCTAGCTTCTAGTTAGCCTACAACTAGGTGCTGACTGCAACCCACCCCCTCTTGGGGGCTTGGCATAGGTCTTGGCATACCCTCAACACCTGGGACCTACCAAGACAAAGTCAGGCTGCTTAGCCAATGACAAAGGTTTAAAAGACAACAATGGCCTAGGGCAAGGTTAAATGAGAAGGTTTATCTCCTACACAAGATCACCCATTCAAGCCTGGGAAAATAGCAGTTACACCTTATACAGAGAAAAAAAAAACACAGATACGCAAAATGAGGAGACAGAGGGATATGCTCCAAATGAAAGAACAATATAAAGCCCTGGGGTCAGGGGGAGGAATAAAACAAAGATAAATAATTTACCTGATAAGTGTTCAAAGTATGGTCTTTTGAGGAACAATGAATGAACACAGTGCGAACTTCAACACAGAAAATATGAGAAAATACCAAACTAAAGCCACATTAATAAAGAACACGATAACTGCCCTGAAGCATCTACTAGGAGAGTTCAACATCAGATGAGATCTGAGATCAAGGAGAAGACAGAATCAGTGAGTTGGAAGACATGGCAGTGGAACTCATCCAAACAGAGCAGCAAAAGGAAACAAATTAATAGTTAAGATAGCTTAAGGAACATCTAGGACATCATCAAGCAGAATAACATTCACATTGTAGGAGTTCCACAGGGAAGAGAGAGAGGGGAAAAAAAGAAGCAGAAAATTTATTTTCAGAAATAATGGCCGAAAAATCCCTAACCTGGGGATCCCTAACCAGGTCCAGGAAGCCCAAAGAGTTCCATAGAAAACGAGCTCAAAGTGATCCAAACCAAGACATTTTATAATTAAAATGTCAAAAGATAAAGATAAAGAGAGAATCTTAAAACATCAGAAACATAAAATGTAGTGGGGTAGTAAAAATATAGAATTTTAGAATGTGTTCAAATTTAACTTGCTATCAACTTAAAATAGATTGTTATAAATATAGGCTGTTATATATGAGCCTCACGATGACCACAAAGCAAAACTCTGTACTAGATACACAAAAGATAATGAGAAAAGGGGCGCCTGGGTGGCTTAGTTGGTTAAGCGACCACCTTCGGCTCAGGTCATGATCCCGGAGACCCGGGATCGAGTCCCACATCGGGCTCCCCGCTCGGCAGGAAGCCTGCTTCTCCCTCTCTCACTCCCCCTGCTTGTGTTCCCTCTCTCGCTGTGTTTCTCTCTGTCAAATAAATAAATAAAATCTTAAAAAAAAAAGATAATGAGAAAAGAATCTAAGTATAACACTATAAAAGTCATCAAACCACAAGGGAATAAACTAATAGAAGGCCTGCTTCTCCCTCTCTCACTCCCCCTGCTTGTGTTCCCTCTCTCGCTGTGTTTTTCTCTGTCAAATAAATAAATAAAATCTTAAAAAAAAAAGATAATGAGAAAAGAATCTAAGTATAACACTATAAAAGTCATCAAACCACAAGGGAATAAACTAATAGAAGGAAACTAAGTATAACACTATAAAAGTCATCAAACCACAAGGGAATAAACTAATAGAAGAATAAACTAATAGAGGAACTATAGAACACACAGAAAACAATAAAGTGGCAAGAAGTACGTACTTACCAATAATTACTTTAAACGTAAATGTACTAAATTCTTCAATCAAAAGATACTGAGGGGCTGAATTCATATTAAAAAAAACAAAAAACAAAAAACAAGACCCATCTATATGATACTTACAAGATATAACACACATGGATTGCAACTGAAGTGACAGAAAAAGATATTTCATACAATTGGAAACCAAACAAAAGCTTGGGTAACTATACTGACATCAAAAAAAAAAAAATAGAGTTTAAAACAAAGATTATCAAAGAAGTCAAAGATGGGCATTATATGATAACAAAGTGGTCAATCCAGTTCAAGATATAACATTTGTAAGTAATTTATGTACCCAATAGGGGAGCACCTAAATATATAAAGCAAATATTAAAAGACCTAAAAGGAAAAATTGACAATAATAGTGTAATAGTAGAAAACTTTCATATGTCATTTACATCAATGGACAGATGACCCAGACAGAAAACTAATATAGAATATCACCCTTAAATGACACATAATACCGCATGGACTTATTAGATATATACAGAACATTCCACCCCAAACATACAGTTTATACTCAGGTACACACAGAATATTTCCAAGGATGGGTCATATGTTAGGGCACAAAACAAGTCTCAATAAATGTAAGACTGAAATTATATCAAGCATCTCTTCTAATCATGATGGTATGAAAATAGAAATCAATTATAAGAAGAAATCTTTAAAAATCACAAACATGTGGAGATTACAAAACCAAGGAGTCAATGAACAAAGCAAAGAATAAATTTTTAAAAAATACCTTTAGTCCAAAGTCTCTCATGCTCCATGAGAGCTTTAGTTTAAAAAAAACTAAAGGTATTTTTTAAAAATTTATGCTCCATGAGAGACTTTGGACTTTGAGAAATAAACTGAGGGTTTGGGAAGGGAAGGGGTGGAGGGATGGGTGAGCCTGGTGGTGGGTATTGAGGGCACTAATTGCATGGAGCACTGGGTGTGGGGCATAAACAATGAATTCTGGAATACTGAAAAAATAAAATAAATTATTATTTAAAAAACCTTTAGTCAAATGAAAATATTAATACATCATACCAAAATCAGATGTGTTAAAAGTAGTTTTAAGAGGCAAGTTCATAGTGATACAGGCCTACTTTACAAAATAAGAAAAAAAAATCTCGAATAAATCACCTAAGCTTACACCTAAAGGAACTAGAAAAAGAAAAACAAATTATCTCCAAAATTAGTAGAAAATAGGAAATAATAAAGGTCAGAGTGGAAATAAATGAAATACAGATTAAAAACACAGCAGAAAAAAAAATCAATGAAACAAAGAGCTGGTTCTTTGAAAAGATAAACAAAACTGAAAACCTTTAGCTAGACTAAGAAAAAAAAGGAATCTCATATAAAACCAGAAATGAAAGAGAAGTTACCACTGATACCACAGTAATACAAAGGATCATAAGAGACTATTTTGGAAAATTATATGGCAACAAATTGGTCAACCTAGAAAAAAATGGATAAATTCCTAGAAACATACGTTATTCCAAGACTGCATCATGAAGAAATAGAGAATTTGAATATACAAACTATTAATAAGGAGATTGAATCAGTAATCAAAAAGCACCCAACAAACAAAAGTCCCAGCTTCATTGGTGAATTCTACCAAACATTCAAAGAAGATTTTTTACCTAACCACCTCAAACTCTCCCAAAAATTTAAAAAGTAAGCAACACTTCCAAACTCATTTTCTGAGTCCAGCATTACCCTGCTACCAAAACCACACAAGAACACCACCAAAAACAAAACAAACAAAAACAAAACTCTAGGCCAATATTCCTGATGAACATAGATGCAAAAATTCTCAACAAAATATCAGCAAACTGAATTCAGCAATACATTTAAAGAATCACATCCTACAATCAAGGAAAATTTACTCTGCAAAGGCAAGGATGTTTTAGTATATGCAAATAAATCATTGTGATACACTGCATTAACAAAATGAAGGATGAATACCATATGATCATCTCAATAGACACAGAAAAAATTTGACTAAATTTGACACTCATGATAAAAATTGATAAAAATTCTCAACACAATGGGTATAGATGGAATATACCTCAACATTATAAAGGCCATATATGACAAATCTACAGTTAACATGTTCAGTGATGAAAAGCTGAAAGTTTTTCTTTTAAAATCAGGAACAAAACAAATGCCCACTCTTGCCATTTTCATTCAACCTACTCTTGGAAGTCCTAGCTAGCGAATAAGCAGGAAAATGAAATAGAAGATATCCAAATTGGAAAGGATGAAGTAAAACAGCCACTATTTGCAGAAGACATGAAATTATATAGAGAAAATTCTACATGCAAAACCAAAAAATTGTTAGAACTAATAAATTCAGTAAAGCTGCAGGGTGCAAAATCAATATGCAGAAATATGTTGCATTTTTATAGACTAATAACAAATTATCAGAAAGGGAAATTAAGAAAACAATCTCTGGGGGCACCTGGGTGGCTCAGTGGGTTAAGCCACTGCCTTTGGCTCAGGTCATGATCCTGGTGTCTGGGGATCGAGTCCCGCATCAGGCTCCCAGCTCCACAAGGAGTCTGCCTCTCCCTCTGACCTTCTCCCCTCTCATGCTTGTTAGCTTTCTCTCTCTCTTTCTCTTTCTCTTTCTCTCTCTCTCTCTCTCTCTCTCTCTCTCTCTCTCTCTCTCTCAAATAAATAAATAAAATCTTTTAAAAAAGAAAACAATATCTGTCACAATTGCATCAAAAAGAATTAAATACCTAGGAAAAAAATTTAACCAAGTAAAAGATCTATACATTGAAAACTATAAGACATTGATTGATGAAAGAAATTGAAGGAGACACAAATAATTGGAAAGGTATTCTGTGCTCATAGGTTGGAAAAATAAAATTGTTAAATTGTCCACGTTACCCAAAGCAATCTACAGATTCGATGAAACCCTATCAAAATTCCAGTGTCATTTTTCACAGAAAGAGAAAAATGATCCTATGATTTATAGGGAACAATGAAAGATTCTGTATAGCCAAAGCCATCCTGTGAAATAAGAACAATGTTGTAGGCATCACGCTCCCCTACTTCAAACTATACAACAAAGCTAGAGCAATCAAAACAGTATAGTATTGCAATAGAAGCAGACACAGAGATCAATAGAAAAGAACAGAAAACCAAGAAATAAACCCAACTACATATGGCCAATTAATTTACAATGAAGGAGGCAAGAATATACAATGGGGAAAGGAAATCTCTTCAATAAACAGTATTGAGAAAACTGGACAATCCCATGCAAAAGGATGGAACTAGATCACTATCTTATACCATACAGAAAATTAACTCAAAATGGATTGAAAACTTGGTGTAAGACCAGAAACCATACAGACTAGAAGAAAACAGAGGAAGAAGGCTCTTTGACACTGGTCTTAGCAATAACTTTTTGGATCTAACTCCAGAAGCAATGGCAACAAAAGCAAAAATGAACAAATGAGACGACATCAAACTAAGATGTTTCTACAAAGTGAAAGAAACCATCAACACACCAAAAAGGCAACCTGATAGATGGAAGAAGATATCTGCAAATCATACATCAAATAAATAGTTAACATCCAAAATATATAAAGAAACCATACAACTCAATAGCAACAAGAAACAAACCAATTAAAAAATGGGCAGAGGATCTGAGTAGACATTTTTCTGAAGAAAACATACAGATGTCCAACAGGCACATGATTAACATACTCAACATCCTTAATATGAGAGTGATGCAAATCAAAACCATGATGAGTTCTCACCTCACACCTGTGGGAATAGCCAATATCAAAAAGAGCAAAAATAGCAAATGTTGGCAAAGATGTGGTAAAAAGGGAACCCTTGCACACTTTTGGTGGGGGTGTAACCACTACTGAGAACTATATGAAATTTCCTCAAAAAATTGAATATAAAACTACAATATGATCCAGCAATTCCACTTCCTACTATTTAACCAAAGAAAAGGAAACCACTAATATAAAATCATGTTCATTGCAGCATTATTTATAATACCCAAGATACAGAAATAACTTACGTATCCATTGATCAATGAATGGATAAAGAAGATGTGGTATTTGTGTACATATAATGAAATATTATTCAGCTATAAAAAGAAGCAATGAAATCTTGTCATTTGTGACAACGTGGATGGACCTCATAAGCGTTATACTACAAA
Organism: Spilogale gracilis; assembly: GCA_004023965.1. Lineage (NCBI taxonomy): Eukaryota > Metazoa > Chordata > Mammalia > Carnivora > Mephitidae > Spilogale > Spilogale gracilis. The sequence continues at coordinate 89,802 of PITA01004700.1, forward strand.
TTTTCAGTCATGAAATAAATAAGTAGTGGGAATGTAATATACAACAGTGGGTCTATAATCAATAATTCTGTATTGAGAATTTAAAAGTTATTGTAAAAGTAAATCTTAGAAGTTCTCATCACAAGAAAAAAAATTGTTACTTTGAATGGCTACGAATCAGTAAATACACTTAATGTGGTGATCATTTTGCAATGTATACAACTGTTGAATAAGAACGTACACTTGGAACCAAGGTCATGTGTATTTCAACTAAGCTAAATATCAATAAATATTACTGGGGCACCATGGCCAATGTACTTCATTTTTCAGCTACGTCTAGATCTTATACTAAAATTCTTTGTTTCTCCACTATATACATCAAGGAGAGAAGAGGGCAAAAGCCTACATAGGTTTTTCCTGGAAAAATAAATTGGGTCTAACTCACATGAGCAAACAAAATTGTCAAAGCCTCTCTGAGTTTATATAAAATGATTGTACCCAACAAAAAGTGTTTTGTCTCTCTTGCTCAACACTCTAATTTGTGGTTTGACCAATAATTAAGCAAAAGAAATACCAGGCCAGGCAAACAAAAGTGCCTGTTTGTTTCAGATATTCTTCATATTACAATCATTACACACACTTAAATTAGAGTTAAAGTTTTTTAAAAGAGAGCAAGCAGGGCTAATGAAAGAAAAAAAACCTACACTCCAAAACAAGAGTCATCCAATGCTTTACCTTAATTCTCTGCCACTGAATAGCTAGTTCACTGGGCAAATCTTTTCACTTTTCTGGGCTGTTTCTTGGACAATCTATGAAAATAATAAATCTTAGTCTTACTTATTTGCCTTCACCTCAGTTACTAAAGACTGGTTTCATAGCTTGTAATTAGGCATTATTATGAGTTCCTAGTCTCAGCTTTTCTTTTTGTCCTTTGCTATTTCATTACCAATCTCCTGTTTCACCATCTATACATCTATTTTTGGAAAATTCTTTCATACTCTCTAGAACAGTTTTTCTCAGACTCTAGCCTGAGTCAGAATGACCCGGGAGAGGCCAGGGGCTCGTTAAAACATAGATTGCTGACCATACCCCTAGCGGTTCTGATGCAGTAGGTCTGGGACAGGGTACACTGCTGGCCCTACAACCACTACACTATAGGATACAAAAATGTTGATTAACATCACGTAAGGGCCATGACTAGTCAAAGTTACCTCCATGTAACAGCCACTCTGTCCTTCCAGCTCCACATGGGTGAAGTTGATCTGTATTTGTTCTCCCAGGGGCTGTGTTATAATATAGATGCACTGTCTGCTGTGAGTGAAAGGTCCAGACAAGTCAGAAGAGAGAAGACCCTCTGGGTCTGTGTAGTTCCCTCCACAATGCAGATCCACTAAAGAGAACAGGGAAGAGAAAGGAAAGGTCCTGTGAATGGCCATTCCTGTAACCCTCAGGCATTAGATACAATTTTTAAAAACTGACACACATGCATATACCATCATACACCCACTTTATTCACCCTGTACAGGTTTATGTCTCTAATCATATTTTCAGTTTGATGTATGTTTCTGGGACATCCATGTAGTACCTAAAGAAATAGATCTGGACATGTGTGATCTAACTTTCCATCTAACATCCTCTTTTTCAAATTGCTTTTTAAATACATTTATGCTCACCTTAATTCCAAAAAGATTTGGGGCAGCTTAAAAAATATATGTTACAAAATAAAATATATAACTAGAAAAAGGAATCTAATTAAAGGAATAATAAACCTAGAGCAGCAGGATGTGCTCAAGGGAAAGTTGACATGCACAGAAAATGGGTAGGACTCCACAGTCTACAGAAGGTTGACTCTAGACTGAGCCTGAAGCCAGGGTAAATGAAGAAAGGGGACCTGTGAAAAGATGTTCATGGTTGCTTTTCCAGATATTAAGACCTGAAAGGTGTTTTCCCTGTGAATTCTCGTCAGGGCCCAATGATGTATGTTAAGAACAAAAAGTCCTAAAGTAAAAATCATAGAGTATTTTATTGTTTGTCATTGGTTTGTTGATTTGTTTTAAGGTGTCAGTACAAGCTATAAGCAGAAAAGCACGGCACTGTCCTTCACACTCAGGTGCCTTTCCCAGCGATCAGGTTACTTACATGGTGATGTTAAGTAGGTGACATGGAAGCCGTGGTCATTAATCTGGTTGTCAGAATGAAAATGAATTCTGGCAAAGGGACCCGTAGTCTGGAGTGGTGGGACAGAGAGAGTGGTGCAGAATTTCCCAAGAACAGGGTCCTGATGCAAAGGACCATCTCGAATCTAAAACAAAACAAAAGACGCATAAAGCACAAAACGGTCAGATTTTGACAGACCCAGTCATTTTGTACATTACCTTCAGAAAAGCTGTCACTTGAAATTGATGGCTCTCAGAGCTTTTCCCGTCACATATGTATCCAATATTCAGTTGGGGTTCACTAAAGTGTAGTCTCTTTCTCCCTCATCCTTAATGCCTTATCTCTAATTTTGAATTCCAAGGCTAGATGTATGCTTTGAAATTTTCTCATGAACCTTTATCAATGTTTTCCTAGTAATTGAGAAGGAAGAAATGAATATATGTGAAGAAAATGGAAGAAGGAATGCCAACAATGTCGACTGATTCACAACTTGGTCTAGGTATTCAGAGGATCAGAGGTGGAAAGGAAGTCAGATTGACACAACATAGAGACAACTTAATGTGTTTTAGAGGTACATTCCTTTTTTTTTTAAAAAAAGATGTTATTTATTTATATTGATAGAGAGAAAGACATAGCAAGAGAGGAAGCACGAGCAGGGACAGTGGCAGAGGGAGAAGCAGGCTTCCTACAGAGCAGGGAGCCTGATGTGGGACTCGATCCCAGGACCCTGGGATCATGACCTGAGCAGAAGGCAGACGCTTAACAACTGAGCCACCCAGGTGCCCCTAGAAGTGCAATCCTAACAGTAACTGAGTACCATGATAATGACCACATGACTGGAGAAATCCTTTTTAATTGTTGGTTTTTAATCTCCTAAATAATCGTGTTAACCTCTCTGTAATTCTGGTGTAACTGCAAGTTCTATACTACAAAGAACACCAAACATCAGTACGATTTTAATGTGGCCAATCTGGTCCATTCAAATTACTTTTTCTATTAGCAGCAAAGTTATAGGACAGCATTACTTTATTCCTGTATTTAACTAGTTCCTTGAAATAGAGAAATGAGAGACATTTCAATATTATCAGAATGACTGATATTTTCCATTATATGTACATCCAGGAATTATGTAGGAATGAAAAAAAAAAGCCTCTAAAATAAACTTGTTGGAACTCACTGAAATTAATTTCAAAAAAAATCCACACTACTGTCAACATTTAAAAGATTATGTTGCTGAGATTTTCCAGGGAGAGGTAGATTTTTCCAGTTATTCCCAAAGGTTGTGAATCCATTACAGCTGCTAAATTACTAATGACTTTAACTTATGGAGATCCCTGTTTGACAGCCCCACCTTTCTATCCTTTATGAATAATTCCATAACACTCCATTCTTCTCTAATGGACTTGGAAAAGCATGTTGTTGGGTTTTTTTTTTTTATCACTCTTGCAGGGACTACTCAGATTTATGGTAACAAACAAGACAGGAACAACAGAGGAACTCGGTCTTCTCAAGGATCTTTTCAGTCTACAAATGCAGAGCAGCACTTCTGATACACCCACATGCTCATGGCTTTTAAATAGAACAGCCTTTTTTTCTTCTTCTGTATTTTAATCTGTTACTAATGGAAAGCAGGAGGGGTACAGATTGGCTCCTCTTCTCCCAAGGACAACTATCAATAATTCTAAGCTCACCCTCTAGCAATCCATTTCAACACAATTGCTATTATTTTTCTTTATGGAGCACTACAGTTAGCTTGTGAAATAATGGGTCAGGTTACCATAGACAACTGAAGCCTCGTTTCCTCATCAGAAAAGATAACCATTATTGTTTCTTTTGTTAATTCTTCCATTCCCTCCTTAGGGGACTGGGCTTCAGGAAATGACAAGGAACAGTAAGGCAGTCTGTTTCCCAGGTTCAAATGAAACCCGGAAGAAGCAACAAGCTGACACAATTAATAAGGAATCAGCAAGACTTAAGACATCAGCTGCCTATTGAAGAAAATATGTAACCATAGCTAGGAAATTGTAGTCACCCACAGGTATCACCAAACCACAGTTCCCAGAGTTCTAATCATGTCCTGATAGGTTCAATCTAAACATGATTGTTTACCTCAAGATAATCTTTGCTGCAATCATCATGGTGCTCCAGACTCAAGGTCCCAAAAGTAAATGTTATCAAGAGGCCAGGACTGGTTATTACTTTCCAGACACAATCTCTTCCTGAAGGATAGTTTCCAGGATATCCCGGAGACTTAATAGAGCCATAACTACCCATCAGTATACCTCCACACTCTAAAATAAAGAGGAAAAAATACATTTGTATACAAGTTATAATTTATGTAGAGTTATCATACCCCTTACTGCAAGAAGACAAGCTATGTTGAAATAGCTGTGTGCCATTTGGGACACCCTCATAAATTAATCAAGGCTTTCTGTTTTCCATTTGATACAGCTATAAATCCAGAAATATTAGCCGATAAATAAATGAGTCACTCATGCATTGTGCTCTGTGCTTATCAGCTATCACATGGTGATATGATTTTAAAATACAGTGCTGAACTGACAGATGAGATAACAGATACTTTATTTTCACTTTGAATGAGATTAATTTCTTTTTTTTTTTTTTAAGATTTTATTTATTTATTTGACAGAGAGAAATACAGCCAGAGAGGGAACACAAGCAGGGGGAGTGAGAGAGGGAGAAGCAGGCTTCCTGCCGAGCAGGGAGCCTGATGTGGGGCTCGATCCCGGGTCTCCGGGATCATGACCTGAGCCGAAGGCAGTCACTCAACCAACTGAGCCACCCAGGCACCCCAGATTAATTTCTGTATAACTTTTTAAAAGCTCTGGTTCTTAAAAAGTTCTTTTTAACTCTTAAAAAGTTCTGGAACTTCTGTTACCTCTATGTCTTTCAACAAATCAGATTATTTTCTACATTAGAAAATAGTCAAGTCTACATAATTTTCATCTGAGAAGATTTTTTTAACTCTATGATATAATTAAACTCTTCATTTTATAAGTGAATAAAATAAAATGCCTATGGGTGGTTGAGCCACTTGCCTCGCCCAGGAATGGAGTGAGGTAGAGCCGCAGCCAGGCTTTGTGACTGCATTAATTACCCCCACCACCCCCTAAAGTTGTATATTACTGACTGAAGGAATCTTTTCTTTTTTAATATTCACATTTATTTAACAAAGTCTCCATGATGGTTTATAAGAAATACTATCCAACAGCACTCATCATCATGGAAATACAAATCAAAATCACAATGAGATACTACCCCACACCTGTCAGAATGGCTAAAATTAACAATACGGGAAACAACAGGTGCTGGTCAGGATGTGGAGGAAGGGGAACCCTTTTGCCCTGCTGGTGGGAACACAAACTGGTACAGCCACTCTGGAGAATATGGAGGTTCCACAGAAAGTTAAACATAGAGCTACTCTACGATCCAGAAATTGCTCTATTGGTTATTTACCTAAAGGATAAAAAAAAATACAGATTCAAAGGGGTACATGCACCTGATATTTATAGCAGCAGTGTCAACAACAGCCAAACTATGGAGCGAGCCCAAATCAGCTGATAAATGGATTTAAAAAAAAAAATGTGGTAGGGGTGCCTGGGTGGCTCAGTTGGTTAGGCGACTGCCTTCAGCTCAGGTCATGATCCTGGAGACCCGGGATCGAGCCCCACATTGGGCTTCCCACTCGACAGGAAGCCTGCTTCTCCCTCTCTGAGTCCCTCTGCTTCTGTTCCCTCTCTAGCTGTGTTTCTCTCTGTCAAATAAATAAAATCTTTTAAAAAAAATGTGGTATATATACACAATGTAATGTTACTCAGCCATCCAAAAGAATGAAATCTTGCCACTTGCAATGATGTGACTAGGACTAGGTGTATTATGCTAAGTGAAATAATTCAGTCAGAGAAAGACAAATACCTAATGATTTCACTCATGTGGAATCTAAAAAAGAAAACAGACAAACACATGGGAAGGGAAAAAGAAAAAAAAAAAGAAAAGAAAAGGAGAGAGAGGGAAACTAACCAAAGACTCCTAACAACAGAGAACAAACTAAGGGTTGATGGAGGGAGATAGGTGGTGGATGGGCTAGATGGGTGATGGGGATTAAGGAGGGCACTTGTGATGAGCACTGGGTGTTGCATGTGAGTGATGAATTACTGAATTCTACTCCAGAAACCAATATCGCCTGCATGTTAACCAACTAGAATTTAAATTAAAAAATTAAAAAAGAAATATTACTGTGAAGTTGAAATATAGAGATGCTAAATAAAAATCTAGGTGGCAGTGAATATAAACTAGAAAAAAAATTAAATAAGGTGACATTTCAGATATATAAGATATAGGATTTACATAGCTATGCAGGTTACTTAGACAAGTATTGCTGCCAAGGCAAAAAGTGAAACAAATTAGTTACATGATTCTCACTGTTCCTAATAAGAAAACATCTCAGTTGCTCAGAGGAAGAGGAGTTTCCTAAAATTTATTAGTTAAATTATACAGATAAAAAAATACAACACCATAAACAAAGTAAAATGTCAATGATGAGCTGGGAAAAAAATTCAATACATAATACAAAGAATTAACATCTCTGATATATGAAGAGCTTCTAAAAAATAGGGACATAAAGAGTTCACTGGTAAAAATTCAAATATCCTTTATACTTGGAGAAGAAGTTCAGTCTCACTCATAACAAGGGACATACTAATAAAAACTTTGCTGAGATATCATTTCTTGCCTCTCAGAATGATACATATCCAGAATACTGAAAACAAATGATCGATAGTGCTGTGGAGAAGTAGTCACTCTCGTATACCACTGATGGGAATACAGGGTAGTTCAAATCTTACAGAAGAGATTACAGTAATGTCTAGCAAAAGCGCAGACATTTATTTTTTTTGACCAAGTAATCACACTTTTAGGAAACTACTCCAAAGATACATCGGCAAAAATGCAATAAAACAACTTTGCGAGGACTCTGTTGTAGTACAATTTGGAATTCCAAAAGACTAGAAACAAGCCAAATATTCATCAAGGGAGGGCTGACTGAATAGACAGTGAATGAGATATCCATGTAATGCGCACTAGCTCTCCTTATGGAGTAGTCTCTAGGATATATCAAGTGAAAAAGCAAACTACAAGGCAGTGAATATTATATGCTACCTTTTATTTAAAAAGGGGGATATGATTATACATGATTATCTGCTTATATTTTTCAAATGGAAGGGTAAATCAGAAACTAATATAAATTGTTTCCTTTGGGAGAAGAAAGGAACAAGACAGAAGAGACAGGGATGAAAGTTAGACTTCCCTAAATTTACCATGAATTTTTATTTGGCTTTGGAACTATGAATATGTTTTACATACTTATAAAGCAAAATTCAATAAAAATGAAAAAGTGAAATCTTTAAAATCACAAGCAAAATGAAACAAAATGAAATAACTGTTGAGCTAACAGTTTAAAGATGGAGAGGAGAAATATTCCAAAATGCTTTAAAACACTGTAAAGTTTGATTACAAAGCTTGAGTAAAACATATATCAAGTATAAAAAGAATAGCTAAGGAATATTAAATGGCTTTCAGTTATCATATTATTAGTAATAATATTGGTATTGCTACTTGGAAAATTCACACAGTAGGATTAAGTACATAGGTAATATGTTTGTCACTAGGAACCAGGATTTTTCATAAAGTGAGAAGAGGTACGAATATAAAATTAAAAACCTTTAATTTAAATATGCAAATATATTGAAGATCACTAAGAATATGTGATATACTTTTTCTTTAAAACTAATAAAAATAGGGGTGCCTGGGTGGCTTAGTTGGTTGAGTGTCTGACTCTTGATCTAAAGCTCAAGTCTTAATCTCAGGTTTGTGAGTTTGAGTCCCACACTGGGTTCCACACTGGGCATGGATCCTACTTAAAATATAATATTTTTAAAAATGTCTAGTTCCTTCCACTGAAAGATCTAGATACTTTGTTCAACCAAGTAGCAATAACCACTCCCAGATTATAGAATAGAATATAGAATATTCTATATTTATATAAAATAAAAACCCAGATTATATAATCTAAATACCATTTCCCATTAGAGGAGTACAGACTTTTCAGAGAAATAATTCATTCTAGTCCTAACACGATAAACATATAGGAAGAACCTGGAACATCTTTCAGAGCAGAAAGCAAGGAAGTTTCCAAAGGTAACCAGAATTGGATCAAAGAGGCTCAGAAACTGACTTGAAAGTTTTCCCACTGTCAAATATGGAACATTTTAACACAGAAAAAAAGTCTAGACTGGATTATAAAATATCAAATAAGAGTTCATATTTGGTACTAAAATCAAACACAATAAGAAGAGTAATAAATAATTTTTCACTCTGGAGAAAGCTAGGAAACCAGGTCACTAATTTGAGTACTGGAAAAAAACAGGGGGCAGAGTCAAGCATTTATCCTACCTTTCCTAACTGATCTGTATGTGAGACCAATCAAAGAGTTGATATGGGAAAGGCCTACTACATTGAATAACTCCAGATAATAAATAAAGAATAAATGATAAAATTCAACTGTCATAATTTTGAAAGCCCCAATTAATCTAAAGAATGAGCCTGTGGGTTGCTAAGACCATTAGAGAAAGGGCAAAAGAGATGCTTTCTAATGGAAAGATCCACCTGAGAAAATCAAAAACACTCTAATCAATGTTGCAGTCATTATAGGAGGCAAATAGACATCGAGTACCTCCTAATGTGATCATGTTCATCCCTCTAACCATAAAATTGAATTCGATCAAACAATTCTAGCAAAATCTAGTATATGGGATAATCTACAAGACAGTTTCTGTAACACATAAATGTGAGTAATGGTTAATATTTTGTAATAATAAGAAATTATTATTTGTCTTAGTTTTTCCTGTCTTCAGGCATTGAGAAGCAAACAATGAAGGCCTGTGATCCTTCAGAGGAGGGAAGCATTAAGTGGTGAGTCCCATGTTCACCTGGTTTCCCTGTGTGCCTTTCCCAAGGCACAGGGCAGGGCAGGGCAGTGGAGGCCAAGCAGCTGCAGTGCTCTTACTGGGTGAAAGAAACAAAACTCAGAATTCGGGGCTACTAGAGTGGCTGGGATTTTGGAATAAGGTACTATAGTAAAGACAGCTGCATGGACATAACACCCCCAAAATTTATAAGAGTTTTCTTTGGACCCTTAGCTGAGTCTTCAGCTGCAAGTACACCCAGGAAGACTACATTAAAAAGTATGAGAGCTATGAGACATAGTCAAAATCTCCAGCATACATATAATCTGAGTTTCAGAAGGAAAGGAGAGAGGAAAAATGACAGAAGCAGGAGACGAAAACCATGCGACCATCTCAACAGATTTAGAAAAATATTTAATATATTTCAACATTCATTCATGATAAAAATTCTTGACAAGCTAGGAATAAAAGGTGAGATGGTTTTAAAATATTCATAAAATCTGGGGTGCCTGGGTGGCTCAGTTGGTTAAGCAACTGCCTTTGGCTCAGGTCATGATCCCGGAGACCCGGGATAGAGTCCCACATCGGGCTCCCTGCTCGGCGGGAAGCCTGCTTCCCCCTCTCTCACTCCCCCTGCTTGTGTTCCCTCTCTGGCTGTGTTTCTCTCTGTCAAATAAATAAAATCTTAAAAAAAAAAAAAAAATAGGGGCGCCTGGGTGGCTCATTTGGTTAAGCGACTACCTTCGGCTCAGGTCATGATCCCGGAGACCCGGGATCGAGCCCCACATCGGGCTCCCTGCTTGGCGGGAAGCCTGCTTCTCTCTCTCTCACTCACCCTGCTTGTGTTCCCTCTCTGGCTGTGTTTCTCTCTGTCAAATAAATAAAATCTTTAAAAAATATATTCATAAAATCTTTGACACTTCTTCCATTGTGGCGGGGTCTGTTTCTCCTTCCCTTGAATCTGGGCGGGCTTATGAGTGGTTCAACCAAATAAAAGTATGGCAGAAATAACACAATATGACTTCAAAGGATGGGTCCAAAGAAGTCATGAAGCATCTGCCTGGGTCTGTTGTAAGTCTTGCTCTAAGACAAACCAAGTGCCACAAAAGAAGATCCACTACCCTAAGACCACCATCAGAGAGGAGCTACACGGAGGCTTTCAAGTCAACAACCTGGTTCAACTCTTACCCAAAACCCAGCATCAACTGAGTGAGTCATCTTGGGTTTCCAGCATAGCTGAGCCTGTAGATGACTACAGCTTTAGCCAACATCTGATCATGACTGCTTGACAAATCAAATGATAACTGAGCCCTTTCCAAATTCCTGGTCCACAGGATCAGAAATTATTTATGTTCTAGAGCACTAAATATGTGGGTGATCTGTTATACAGCAATAGTAATTTGGAGTGAATTTTCTTCATCTGATAAGAGTTATCTACAAAAACTTACACCTAAAATATTATATTCGATGGTTAAATACGGAACAAAAGTTCCCCATGAGGCTGGGAACAAGAAAATGATGCCCACTCCACCACTTCTGTTCAGCATGGTGCTAGATGTCAGGGCCAGGCAATAAATAAGTTGAGGAAAAGAAAGATATAATAGTTACAAAGATTGGAAAGGAAGATGTTAAAAGGAAAACCACAGGCCCAAAACAGTGTCACTTAGGTCAAGTCCCCAAACATGGGCTTAATACTTAATCTAATTGCACTTTCAGCCTCCCCCAGAAATGTAATCTTAACCTGTCAGTCAGGAATTTTCCACTTAGGGACAATGAGTCTGCCACATGGGCTCTCCCCATCCCCCAAAGGAAGATGAGGTCATCTGTACAATTAGACCCCTCACTCTTCCTGCTAAGGGAAGACCTTGCCTGGAACAATCTTTTTCTTTTGCTAATAATTTCTTGGCCTATTCCTCTTCCTATAAAAACTTCTCATTTCATACAACTATTCAGGGCTTGCCTCTGTGTGCTAGATGGGATCCTGCCCCATTCATGTATTGTTTAATAAAACCAATTAGATCTAAAACCAATTAGATCTCTCCATTAAATTTTGTTTCTTAACAAAGAAAAACAGCCTTTGCTCACAGATAACATAATTGTGTATGTAGAGAAGTCTAAAAGAATCTACTAAAAAAAGCTATTAGAATTGACTAATGATTTTAGTAATGTGCCTGGGTTCAAAATCAAATATTTTTTTAAAGTATGTCATATTTCTATATACAACAACACATAAAATTGACATTTTAGAAAGACAATATCATTTTACATAGTATAAAATATCAGCTATCTAGAAAAAACAACAAAATATGTGTAATAGACACTGGAATCTATAAATCATTGCTAAGATAAATTAAAAGAGAGCTAAATAAATACAGAGATAGTCCATGCTCATAAATTGACAGGGCCAATATTTTTAAGAAGTCAATTCTTTCCAAATTAATTACCAATTCAAGACAATGCCAAAAAAATCCCAGCAGATTTGGGGAGGGGGGTTAACAAATTGATTCCAAAACTTACAGGAAAATGTAAAGGATCTAGCATATTTTAAAAAAACAAAGTTACAGGATTTACACAACCAGATTTCAAGCTTCAGTAGTTAGTTAAGCCAATGTGGCACAAGGACAGATAAACAGACCAATAGAAAAGCTGAGAAATTCCAGAAACAGAGACACAGAGTTATTGTTGAATGATTTGGAGGTTCAGTTCTAGCTGCTTTTTAACCTGTTTAAAAATTGTATAGTAAAAAGCTTAAAAAAAAAAAGTAGAACCCCAAAACGACAAAATAACAACAAAAAGAACAAATTATCAAATGGTCATTAAGATAAGGAATACTAAGGAAGAAACAACAAAGTCCTCAACAACATTCCTGCAGAAATTTACTAGTAGAGTTTGTAAGAATGCTGTTTGGTCATTTCATAAAGGACCCATTAAGACTCATGGTTTTGTTTTGTTTTGTTTTGTTTTTGTTCTTTTTGGTTTTTTTAAGATTTTATTCATTTGACAGAGAGAAACACAGCTAGAGAGGGAACACAAGCAGGGGGTGTGAGAGAGGGAGAAGCAGGCTTCCCTCAGAGCAGGGAGCCTGATGTGAGTCTCGAACCCGGGACTCCAGGATCATGACCTGAGCCGAAAGCAGATGTTTAATGACTGAGCCACCCAGGCGCCTCAAGACTCATTGTTTTTAACCTTTTTTATTCATCAGAAATTTATCTCTGAACACAAAATGCACAAAATGGAATTCCAAGTCATTTTAGATTTATTTGATTTTGAAAGAATTGTAAAAATATGATATAATCCCTGGATCTCAAAACATTAAATGTTATCCACAAGTCTAGCACTAATGAAGAAAACATAATAATCTCAAGATTTTACTTGACTTTTGTTCATGTCTACACCTACCTGGTTGCTGCGTTTCCCATCGTATTGTAAAGCCTCTCTCACTTCTGAAATGTTCAGAATGGAGATGAAAATAGAGGGCATTGTCACTACTGAGGAGTTCACCAGGGAGAACAGAACCACAGAATCTTCCAAGTTGAAGTGCCGCAGAGGACTCTCCATCGTGAATCTGAAGAAACTCATGTGGACAACTGCTCACTGATTCCAACCGGAAAAAAGTGAAAGTGATACGCAGCACCTAAAAATGTAAAGGTCACAATATACTGTTTTTCATTTCCTTATTAATTCTAAAGCATTTCTCCTACTGACTGGGAAGCATCATACCAAGTTACCTTTCAAGAGACATATCTATAATTTCCCAAGTATCCACAAATACACATGACAAGTCTACATATTCAATAACTTGTGTTAAAAATTACTTAGGCTCCAGCTAATATCAAAATATATCAAAAATCTTAATGTTAATGAAAGATTTGTAACAACTTTATTGAGGTGTAATTGATATACAAATAACTGCACATATTTGATGAGCTCTTGGATATACTGTCAACATCAGTGATGCCCTCACCACCATCAATGTAATAGGCATATCCAACACCTCCCAGAGTTCCCTTGTGTCTCTATTTCTTTTTTTCTTTCAGTAATAAGAACACAACATGAGATCCACTGTTTTATCAATAGTCGAAGTGCACCATACTATACTGTTAACCACAGACGCATTGTTGTACATCAGATCTCTAGAACGTACACATCTTGCATAACTGAAACTTTATACCCATTGAGTTGTTACTGAATGGGTTAATGAAATATATTTACCGAGGTTTCATTAAACTAAATAAAGTCACTTCAAATGTATAGGTGACAATGCTTCGACATCAATAAAATTCATTAGACGTTTGAAAAATCAACCTTGAGTTAAATGTAACTAATATTACCATTCACAAGAATTTATATCCCGGCCACCTGAATACCCTGTAGTATTCGCAAATCCACAAATGTTCAATGACACACACCCCCATGCTGATTCCTGAGGGTTCTCTGAACGTCTTAACAGGATACTAAGATGTTGGCAACCCCAGGTATAGACTGAGTAGGCATGCTGTGTGTGTGTGTGTGAGGTTGGCAAGTCCTCAGTGGTTGGATGTCATCAAGAGATGAGTAATACCAAGAGTGGAGGATAGGGAGAAAGTAACCTGAAGGGTTCTGAGCACACAGATTGAGGAGAATAAACACAAGAATACATTTCCAAGTTAAAATGTTAGAATGTACAAACTTAAATATAATAATATAATTAGTAAAATAAAAAACATTTTGTATAGATGACATCACTTAAAAGAGCCAGACTACTAAAAGAAAGCTGTCGAATTTGATTTCCATTATGATCTAAAATCATAACAGCATTTAGCTAATGAGAAGGGATATCAAGATATTTTGGAAATTCTTTATTAGGGTATTTTTAAGATTTGTTATCCAATATTGCATCATTTTTGTCCTTGAAGTCATTTCAATAAAAATCAGATAAGTGTTCATGAGTTAAACTATCCTGATTTCTATAAAATTTGTATAAAATACTATGTTATGTAAATTGTGGAAACAAGAAGATATAAAATCATAATCAAGAAAAATAGCATGATTTTTTTTTTACAAATCGATAATAAAAGTTTTAAAATTCTTTCACAAAATGACTTTTCTTGAAAGAAAAATGTTTCAATGTCAGGAAATAGAATTCATGAGCACTAAATGGGAGGAAGGAAATACACATAACATACCCACTGGGAAATCAATTTCAGAGTTGAAGCTATTGTGGGGTCACCAGGCCCCCAAGAATCCTCCCATCTCAAGGGAAAAACTGTGTTGTGACCATTGTACAATGATCCCTGTAACACTAGTTTGCTGGGAAACATTTACAGAATTCAAGAGAAAACCTTATCTATTCAGACATACAAACTTCATTTTAATGAGTTTAGGAGTTGGTTGAGAAATAAATATTTGGAAAAGTCTGAGTAATGAATGCTGGGGATAAAAGCACTAAAAACCTCAGGGCCAGATCTTAATTTGAAGAGTATTCATGCAGCTGTTCAGTCTGTGGAGTCTAATGGCCTAGGCTCAGGTCAAAGTCTACCACTTACAAACCATGTGACCTTGAACAAATTCCTCAGGGGCTCTAGGCTCCCTTCCCTCAGACTTAAAATGGGAATAACAATTCTTATCTTTCAGGGTAGGGTTACAAGAGTTAAAATAACAATAACACTATGCACATAAAGCAATTAACACAGCACAACCACACAAAGAAGGTTCTGATAACCTATGAAAACCATCTTCACAGTTGTCCCCATTTTGCGAAATGATCAACAAAACTCTGAGTGGTCAACTTCAAACACAAGTATCTCAGGAAAAACAGGACTTTACAAATTCCCAGCTTGGAGTCGGGCAGTCCCTGCAGAGAATTATCCCTACTGAACCAAATGTGGACTTTGCAATCAGACAAACTTGATTTTGAAATCCAACTAGTCTAATTATCAGCTAAAAAGTGTTTTGTTTTTTTTTAAAAAAAGGCTTAGCTTCTCTTAGTTTCCATTAACTGATCTATAAAATGAGGATACTACCACCTATTTCAAAGGGTTAGTGTCAGGTTTGGGAAAGGTGCATAAGATACCCAGCCCAAACCGTGACACCTAGCAGGTCCTAGCAGGCTGGATCACCACTATATGGATTTTATGTAATATATACTCACCTTGCATATTCATGTTTACACATGAAATGCACATTTGGGCAGGAGACTCGACATTTACCTTTCCCTCTTCAGTTCGGATGACCCAGAAGCAGTTGACATCATGTACATAACCAACGTCAGGGCTCATATAGCTGAAACTTCCATTCATCCCTGAAAGGGACCCTCCACAAACTGCAAAGGGAAAGATGAATTCTGCTTTACAGAGACTCTGAAAAAGAAGAGGCTAGGCAGCTTTTACCCCGCTGCTGAAATATTAGAGAAGTCTGAGCAATTAATGCCGGAGACAAATGCCCTGCCATTCTTTCTTCTCCCTGCCCCCTTTTCCCTTGCACACCCACCGAAGTCCCACCTGTTCTTCAAAGTCGACTTGGTATCTCCTTGTCCTCTCTGGGAGCCCCTCCTGCATCTTTTTTTCCCTTGGTTCCCATTCTCTCTGCCTCCATGATACTGGACTTGACCCCACCCAACTTAGTTCTAATTTTTAGTTCTTGTCTCTTCTCTGTCATTTTGTCTTAGACTTGTCTCCTCAACCAGAAGATGAACAGATACTATGTGGAGATAGTATTTTATGCTTATTTCTTCATAGCATCTACCAGAGTCCTAAACACGTAGTAAAGTCTCAATAGATGTGCTGATTCAGAATCAAGAGTTATATAAGAGGCTGGAGTAGTCAGAAGAGGCTTGGTGAGGGAGATGGAGGGGTGAAGGAGAAGTATTCCTGATGGACAGATACATTTGGATGTGAAGCAAAGAAAGAATTTGGAGAGCTCTAAGGAGAAAAATATCCCAAAGAAAGGAACACAGCCAGGTGGCACATGGTGTCAGGTGATAAGAAAAGATGTCTGGTTCGGAAAGGGAAGATTAATAAGGAACTAGTGAAAAATAAGGTTACTTGGATAGGGTAAGCCCTGGTAATAGAAAATAATTGAAAAACAGTCCCAATCTTAACTGGTGGGCAATGGGTAGTGACTGGGTGTTCTAGATCAGGAGACGGACATGATTTAGTGGGATGTTATAGGGAACTAAAACAGCTGCTGTAGAGAAACCCTTCCCTAGGAAACTGCACTACCTTAGCATATTTTGTTTTCAGAACAGACATAATAAAAATAGCAAATACTCATTTAATTCTTCCTTTGAAGGAAGGTTCTTCTGGCTACAACCGGGATAAATATTTACCTTCTAAATTCTAGACTACTGCTGCAAGGGAAATCTTAGTTGTAAGTATGTGAGCCACTAGACAAGGAAGCAGAAGAATCTGCGGCAGGACTCATTAAGGGATGATGCTTCCACGCTGTGAGCACCTGCCAGCAAAGGCATGCTGAGCGTACCTTGCTGGGGAACCTGACAGCGCAGTCCAGTCCAGAAGCGTGTGCATTCACAGCTGAAAGCATTAACGCCATCCACACAAGTTCCCCCATTCAAGCAGGGGTTGCTCAGACACTCATTTATATTTTCTGTACAGTTGATGCCTGCCCAACCTGATGCACACTTACAAAGATAACCGGAGACTGTTTCCTAAGGAAAGAAAAACACAGTGCCATAAAACAAATGAATAGATGATAAACGTGAATCAACTCAAATAACAAAGAAAATGAGTGTTAAATGATGTGTGTAGCAGGTGCTGAGCCACAAACATCTTCTGATAGCCTAACTTGTAATGATTCACTGAAATGGTAATTGCTAAGCAAGGAAGAATAAAGGACTCACAATGCACTGTCCATTTAAACAGGGGTGGCTCTGGCAAATAGTACTGAGTTGCACACATCCATTTGGCCCATAACCATTTCCAGTATACCCCGGGAGACAAGTGCAGAGAGGTAAGGAACCTGTTTAGAAATCAAAATGAAAGTATAAATACAGATCTCCTCAATTCAGACCTGGAAACAAAACTTGGGCTCTATTGTCTAGATAGGAAATTGCCAGAGTCAAGTCTGCATATCTCTTGGGGCAGAAACGCCAGCCATGAAGAGAAAATAATAGAATCTTTGTCTAACTTTTATCTTAAAACATAAGAAAGGCAGTACACGTTTCCGGTACTTCATATACAAATTAACATGGGTGCTGTCAGTCCATATGTCATAGACCTGAGTTGTAGACAAGTGTGAAGTCTACCAAGGGAAAGGGGAGCTTCTCACGGAGGGGGTGACAGCAGAAAGGGTATTTTCCTGAAGATGGTATCTCTCGCAAGCACTGTTGACTATAAATAGGTACTATTTTAATCCCCTTTACAGATGACGACAAAACACAGACTAAGTGCCCTGACCAAGGACACAGAGCTAGAATATGGTGCGACCAAAGAGAAAATCAAAATCTAAGCAGCATTTTCTGAGAATCCATGTTCTTACCTACTTCACTATGCTATTAATTATTTAATAAACATCTAGGAGTCACAATATAAACATATATAAATTCTCTATATATTATATACATATACATATATACACAAATGTATTTTTTACATATGTGCACAGATATATCACATAAGTAAAAACAGAAGTGGCATTTGGAAATAGCAAGATATATGATATATTATTCAATAAATGAAGTTAGAGCCATGCATTTGAACAAAAATATCAAGCTAAATGTCTATTTGATGCTATACATAAAAATAAATCTCCAAAAGACCAAAGATATTACTGTTAAAAATAAATGAAAGTACAAAACAACACTTGACTATTCTTAGAGTTCTATAGGAAAGCCTAATTCCAAGAGGAGAAAATCCTATAAGAAAAGATTTATCTTTTTGACTATATAGAAATTTTAAACTTCTAAACAGAAAATGCTACCACAAAATTAAAATAAAGCCAACGTGCCAGGCAAAGTACATGTAAAATATTAGGGAGATAATGAGATAATATCCTTAGTACACTGCGAAATTTTACAAATCAATGAGAAAGCAGATGATCAAAGGACATGAACAAATAGAAAAAAAAAAGCCCGTGAACATGTCAAAAGTATTAATTATTGGGGCATGTGGGTGGTGTAGGCAGTTAAGCCTCTGCCTTTAGCTCAGGTCATGATCCCAGGGTCCTGGGAGCAAGCCCCACATGGGGATCCCTACTCAACAGGGAGTTCACTTCTCCCTCTCCTTCTGCCTCTCTTCCTTTGCTTGTGCTCTCTCTCTCTCTCTCTCTGTCAAATAAATAAAATCTTTAAAAATAAAATAAAGTATTAATTATTAGTGATCAAAAGTGAATTTTGATATGGTCAAAATTTTAAAAATGGGAAGGCAATTTTTGCCTATACAATTGTCCAAAATGAAAAATAACAATAGTATCCATTATTGTCAGGGGTGGGATACATGTATACTTTTATGTGTTGCTGGTGAATAATAATTGATACATTTTGAGAAAAAATCTGGCAATATGTATTTTTTGGATCATAGGAGGTGAAACTTCTTTTATACAGCATTGCAGACACTGTTGGCTATTGCCCCAAATCCAGTTTTCCATTCTTTAGCAGTGAATTCTTTATTTTAACTAGGGGCACAAGCACTTGAAATAAACTACATTCCCAGCCTCTCCTGCAGCCAAGGTTAGCAACAGGGCTCGGACCAATGGCATAGAAAAGGAAGCATCCTTAAAGGGAGTTGACGGGTGGTCCTTACTCCTTTTCTCCTTGCTGTTTTCTCAAATACAGTCATAAGTTAATTAGCTGGCTCGATTATCTTGGGAAATAATTGCTAGGTTAGGTCACACAAGAGAAGAGCCCAGTCGCACAGTCTATTACATTAAAAAAATCCAAATGTATAGTTTTAAAACAAGGATTACTTTTTGGTTTGAAGATCAAAATAAGAACTTTGAAGATATGGGATCTTGTTTCAAAATGTTGATTTGTTTGGGAGGGTCATATTAAGATACCCCAAGCCAGAGGGAGAGTCATCACCTAGAACCGAGGAACAGGATGCCTCTGGGTGGCAGCCTCCATTATTGACCGAGCAGATGTCAATAGGTGTGCACACTCTTCCATCGCCTTCGTACCCTGATGACAGCAAGAGCAGGGCATAACGCACAACATTTAGAATATTGAGGAATCCCAATCTGAGAACCAAGTATCATAAACCAGGCCAACTACAGATCTTCTACCATCAGAACAGAAAAGATAAATGTGAAGCATCATACACAAATTCTTATCATTAAGAGAAAAAAACAAACAAGAATTGGGGAACTGGTTGCAGAAACAACGTTCTGGGTTGTTTCTAATGACAAAAATAAAAAATAAAAATAAAAAGATGCATGAAACTACTGGTAGACTTAGAAAGTTCTGATACTAAGCAATTTGACATTCTCTAATTACAGTGACTTTAATGATCTGAGAGTTAAATTATCATAGAAGTCCAAAGTACTGTTGTTTCACATTAATAAAACATATAGGGTTTCAATATACCCCTTAGAACTCCTTGAACTTCTTGGGTAGTCACTCAGTTTAGATCACAGGATAGCAGTAATGACTACTTTCCAGACGAGAATGGAAAATAACATTCATTATATGCTTACTAATAAGCCTGGTATTTAGTAAATTTTGCATCTAAAACATCTCATGACTATATTATATTAATAAATTATTTGTGGGAACAATGGAGCTGTACGTCTGTGATCCATAGAGAAAGTGTCTCAAATTCTGCATTATCTCCGCAGGCTGTTTCACAATTTGTAAAGGTTTGTTGTTTTCCATTGATATTAAAACTATTTTGTATTGTTCTTCAGAATATAGCCTGAACTAACGTGCTCTAAATCCATAAGTTAAATAAAAGTTTCAGTACTATTCAGTACATCTCCTTAGAGTCATATTTAAAATGGAGCTCAAGTGGGTGCTTGTGGCTCAGTCGGTTAAGTGCCCGACTCTTGGTTTCAGCTCAGGCTATGATCTCGGGGTCGTGAGACTGAGTCCCATGTTGTGTACAGCACTGGGTGTGGAGCATGCTTAAGATTCTCTCTGCCCCTCCCTCCCTCTCTCTCTAAAAAAATATAAAAAATAAAATAAAATGGAGGACAAGACCCTGTTTCCAAATGTATGTTTTGCCTGTAATGGTGTCAGGAAGCTTGATGAAGCACCTGGAGGACAGGCTTGGCAGTGGTAAGACCCCAATGTATTCACGCAGGTGACAGGTGGAACCACAGAACAACCGCCATTATTGATCTCACATTCATTGATATCTTGGCAACTGTATCCATTTCCTTGCCAGCCTAGAAAGATCGGAAGATTTGAAAAGTCAGCTCTATAGATAAATTAACAACAAAGAAATTCAAATCATCAAAGATATATAATTTGCTCTAAACTATAGATTAAAATGAGGTCAACTCTACCTCAAATTGTTTTTAATTCTTAAAAATAAATTCTGGCAAAGATCTATTTGGAAATAGATCAAGCAGTATTCATTAAAAGTTTTAGAATACATACCTTTGGACTAACATTTCCACTTCTTAAAACTTTTCTGCAGTGATAAGCTGCCAGTATCTACAGATGTAGGTAAGCAGATGTCTACTGCAGAGTTGTTTAATGGGGGAAAAAAAACCTCAATGATCACTAGTGGCATAGCTGAATTTATTACAATTCATCTATACCACTGAATACAAAAAACTACTTTTAATGATGTACACACACACATTAAAATAAAAAAAATTTCCCATATACACATTAACTAATAATTAATATTAAAATTAATAATTTTATATTAACTAATAATATAAAATTTTAGAATAATATGCCGAGTATGATCCCAATTTGGGGAAATAATTTTTTAAAACCTGCAAATGTGTCTACATGTTTGTATAAGTGAAGGAAAAGGAAGAAGCAGAGCAAAAACAATTGTTAAAAGTAGTCTCATTAGGAGGATAAGATTGAAGGTGAAGAAAGAGGGTCCTTTTCCTCTAGATATTTCTGTTTAAATCGATTGTTAGGGTGAGTTTTATTACTCTTACAATGCACATGACTAAGATTAGGATAAGAATGTTTAAAGCCTTCTAAGTTTTAAAAATATTTCTTTTCTTTGATCTAAGTGGAGTCCACTTCTAAAAATCTACTTATGCAAATTATTATATTTGTGGGTGAAGAATGCACAGAAGAGAGCTGGAAGGAAACATGCCCCAGTGTCAAAGGTGGTCCTCTTAGGGTACCTGGGTGGCTCAGTGCGTTAAAGCTTCTGCCTTCAGCTCAGGTCATGATCTCAGGGTCCTGGGATCGAGGCCTGCATGGGTTCTCTGCTCAGCAGGGAGCCTGCTTCCCCCTCTCTCTCTGCCTGCCTCTCTGCCTACTTGTGATCTCTCTCTCTGTCAAATACATAAATAAAATCTTAAAAAACAAAACTTGGTCCTCTGAGTGATAAGACTATGGGTATTTTTCTCCCATTTTATTTTCATATTTTTATACTTTCTTTATATTTTGTAAGCAGCAAGTATTATTTTGACTTGCAGGAAAAAAAAATAACGTGCTTAAAAGGAAAACAAAAAGTTTTGTTTCTCTCTCTTTTATTCCCCCTCCAACGATAAGTAAAAGATCCTATAGTTCAAATAATTAATTTCTCTGAGTTCTAGTTTTTAAAGACTGTCACTGGCAAATTACCTTCAAGAATGTGATTATTTGCAAATTTTATTTGTCCCTGAGAACTGAGAGGGGAAAAGTCTTTGCATGCTTCTTCAATTTCTTCCTAGTTATACAAGATCTAAGCAAGTAACATGAAGAAAGTCACTAAAACCAAGTCACTAGATGAAGCAATGAGTGTGTGGGTTCCTTGATGATACAGACCAATGAAGTATGCGGCAGCCCTTCGGATCCACAGTAAGGCAGGCCTAGGTTTGACTCCTGACTACTTATAAGCTATATGATCTTGGGCAAGTTATTTACCTTCTCCAAGCCTCATGGTCTTATATTTTAAAGTGGAGGTAAAACTAATTCCTAACGTTTCTTGATTTTGTCATAGGTGCAAGAATTAGGAATTGCCTAGCAACAGGGGCGCCTGGGTGGCTCAGTTGGTTAAGCGATTGCCTTCGGCTCAGGTCATGATCCTGGAGACCTGGGATCAAGTCCCACATCGGGCTCCCTGCTCGGCGGGAAGCCTGCTTCTCCCTCTCTCACTCCCCCTGCTTGTGTTCCCTCTCTGGCTGTGTTTCTCTCTGTCAAATAAATAAAATCTTTAAAAAAAAAAAAAGAAAGAAAGAAAGAAATTGCCTAGCAACAGTGTCTCAATGAAGTTTCCATAAAATAATTGTATTCTTATACGCTCTGCCTTCTAACAACACACAGGGACAGACTCTCTGAGGTCTGGTTAATCGCTCACCAGTGTGCCCAGCATGGTGCTTTGCTCATACTGGGCGCTCTACAAATACACGTTGAGTGGGTGATGATGATCCCATATAGTGAGACATGAAGCGTAGATTCAAACCTAGGCAGCCGCTGAGGCCAGAGTCTATGTTTTCAATGACTCGGCATGTGACCTGGCCTGGAGATTCGGTCTCTGTGGGTCTGAGATGAAGCCAGACATCCCCCTTTACAGCAAGACCAGAAGGTCTCCCAGTGACACACCCCGCTGAGGACTCCTGGACTCTAGCGGTGACACTAAGAGGTGAAATCATCTGCCCAAGTTTGCAAACGTTTGGCTAGTAAGGGAGTCACTAGCATAAGGGGCCAGAATGAGCTCAAGTCAGCTGCCGGCCACAGAAAGCAGGTGCTTGACCCGGGCTCGGCATTTGGCTCGGGCCCTCTGACCCCTGTGGCTGAGTTATTACAGCAGAAAGATGGGCCTGCAGTGGGAGTTCGTGAAATAGGACATGCTTCCTTAGAATGGTCTTCTTAGCTTTGGGCAGTGGAAGGAAAGCTGTTCTGGCACCTTGCCCGGCAGGGCACGGACGAGCCCCCATACCTGTCGGGCAGGCCCCACAGTAGAAGGAGCCTGGTGTGTTGAAACACGGCACGAGGGCTGAGCACGGCGCCTGCGGAAGGCTGCACTCGTCTACGTCCAGCACGCAGGCCAAGCTGCTCAGTGGGGACGTCCACCCCGCGTCACAGATGCAGCTGTACATGGGCTGGCAGAACGACAAGACTCAAAGCAATCAAGAAAATGAGCTAGAAAAGCCTTTGAAAACCTCACCAAGCCCCCAACTGTTTGTTGATCCTCTAGCATTTGTTTCCATAAGGCCGACTGAGCGCCTTCTCTTTTTCTTCCCATATGATTAAGCATTTAGACCAGACCAGGCAAAAAGAGAAACAACTTTACTTCGGAGTAAGGAAAACCTATAATTTGCCCCAAAGATGCCAGGGAAAGCGCAACCACAATCAAGAACTGCCAGTCAATATAATTAAAGTCAAGCACTCAGCCTGCTGTGTTTTTAGAGGGGAAAAACACCCATGGAGGCACAGACCTTGGAAAATCCATTCTGTTTGTTTCCTTTCTGAAAGTCTCTCCTTCTCCTCCCACCCACTCCCTCCTCCCACCATCTCTGGGAGGTAACCATTTTCCATCACATGGGTAGAAAAAAAAAAAGAACTAAAAATAAAGACCTGAAGGTCTCATACAAGGCCAAGCGGGCGGTGCTGGGGGATCTTGAAGGTCAGGAGTCAAGGTTGCCAGGATCCAGAGTGCGGGAGCCACTCAGACAGACTGGCCATGATCCAGACTCCATAGAAAGGCATATTGCCAGCAAGAGTGGGCCTTTGGTGTTTTCACGTCCCGTCACTGTTACAACTCACAAGGCCATGAGAAGGTCACGTCTCACAGATTTACGAAGGAATAATAAAAATGGTAGTAAGTTCTATAATGATATCACCTCTGGCTCAGTTTTCTGTTTATTCATGGACAACTTTCATCTCTTTCTTCACCTGCGCCCCACTTTAGAGCAGGAAGTGACTTCCTCTTTGTAGCTCTGCCAGAGTTGTGCTTGTAAACAGACAGGCAGGAGGAGGAACGAATAACTCTCCCTCCCTCCAAGAAGCCGCATTCTGAGAAGGGCTCACCTGGCCAGCCTGCAGGCGGACTCGATCCTCACAGATGCCATGGACACAGAGCTCCTTGGAGCCCCTTTCACAGTCATTGTACTTGGATGCACACTGGGGGCCGTGTGTCTCAGGTGAGCAGAGACAACTGTTGGTTACACAAGAGCATAACATCAGGGCAAGTGCCTGTTTCTTAGCATCAGTGAAGAAAAGAATAATTCCAACTGTAAGTCAATGACGTTCGCGTGGAATCATAAACCAGAAAATCACATTTACTGACTAGAGTCTTGGAAGAAAATCACTCAAGCAGTGGATTGAGTAAATGTGTTATCATTCAAATACAGTCTGAGAGGGGCACAACTTACTATCTGGGCATGACTGCCACCATAAATTCTTCTGGTATCAGGTCATCAAACAGCACTTTCAAAGGTCAGACATCCATAAACTAAGGGGGATGGAGTTCATTTGGGATGGTAACAGGAGAGATCAAGTCCACTCATCGTCCCTCTGAACCGACCCACCAGTAAGCTCAGGTGACCTTGACTGAGCTGGCACATTCCCAAATGTTCTCTGGGATTGTACAACCCCACAGGCAATGGTATAGCCACATCTCAGGGAATTTGATAATTATTATCAAATTACAAAGGGCACTAATTCTATCCATAAGAGATGCAGTTAACATAGCAACATTTCTATAACCACATTTTTGCTCACAAATGCAATTTTACATAATACTCAAGCTCTCCGTGGGTGTTTTATTATGAGAAATTTTCAGTTCAATAATAATCAGATGAGCAAAGTTGTTTTAAACTATTCAAATCCTGGGCGCCTGGGTTGCTCAGTGGGTTAAAGCCTCGCCTTCAGCTCAGGTCATGATCACAGCATCCTGGGATCAATGCCCACATGGACTCTCTGCTCAGCAGGGAGCCTGCTTCCTCTTCTCTCTCTGCCTGCCTCTCTGCCTACTTGTGATCTCTCTCTCTGTCAAATAAATAAATAAAATCTTTAAACTATTGCAAACCTTAGAACTGCTGAGTTAGCTTTCTATTTGTGCTGCAGCTTCAGAGGGAATGTGGAAGGTATGAGAATGGTGAGCTGGGGTAGGGAAGGAGGTAGAGAGGTCACAGAGCCTACGCTTATTCCTTTTTACATCTTTGAGCTCTTTTGCTGGAGTGGAGAGCCAGGCACAGAGGTCACCATGTGCCTGCCTTGAGCAGTGCTGGCCCTCACAGAAGCAGCTGTCCACCAGGGTCAAGGGATAGAGACAGGGAAGAAGGTGGACCTGCATGGCCAGGAACTACTTTCTAGTGTTGTGGAAAGGTGGAAAGGAGCCATTTCTATAAGGTAAAGGAGTTCAGCTCATGGCAGAAGAGGAATACAAATGTGTGATTGACAGTGAGGGAGAGGAGAGCCTAGCTGTTTGAGAAGGACCAAGAGCCACGCTCTAGGGTGTACATACTTGGCGTACCCACGGAGGGCCCCGGAAACAACTGCCCAGGTGGCATCTTTCCGTGGGTTCTAAGGAAGAAGAGATCACTGAGTGTGGCCAGAGATGGAGAGGTGAGTACCATTCAGACACTTACACGCAAAGCTGCCAGACGTAGCAAATTAAGACACAGGATACCCAGTTACGTTGGAATTTCAGATAAATGAATACTTTCTTGGTTTAATTATGTCCCGGTACAATTTTTAACACCAGTATATCATTGTGTAAAATCTGTTTGTTAATAAATTACATATACGATCATTCCAACATTGCCTCTTCATTCCTTATCCATAACTGTTTATCTTCTTCTCATCTCTCTCTTTCCATACTCTCCCTCTCATACCCTTGTCCCTTACCTCTTTACTCTCCCATCCTTCCACAGAATATTCTTTTAGGATATTTCACTGAACTCTTGGAGACTACGGAACTTCATACTGTTTCATATATGTATTTGAGCATTTGACCCAGGTGGCTTCCTGCTAAAAGTGTTATCTTTTTTCTACCACTTTCACCCACCAAAAAGAAATTTTTTGAATCTTTAAACCAATTTCACGAGGTTTCTGAGCCTCTGCTGTATAAGAGATCTGAGTACTCAAGACCACATGAGACAAGACTGCCTGGGTTTAAATCCTGATATTACCTAGTAACTATTCACCTTAGACAATGTAATAACTCCCTCTGTCTCCATTTCTTGTAAAATAATAGTGCCAATCCATGAGCACTATTTTCACCTTAGGGTCTTAAGACATTTTCTGATAGGAAATGCTCAGGAAATTGTGTTTAATCTTATCGCTAAGTGCTTTACTACTGGAAAATGACTTAAGATGTGAGGGGAGATTCTGGTTCGTGGACCTGCGATTAATTAAATCCTCTCTCTCTCCTCCTCTCTTGGAGATGAGTGAATTTTCATCCTACACTTTTCTTTAAAGAATGCTGAAGTATACTTTTTTTGTTTAAATGTAGCTTCATGTGAGAAGCAGAGGGAGGAAGACAGCCAAGTATACCACTAGCTTCCCTGCTACGATCCTCAAGAACAACAATTAATCCCATCTTACTGGCAACACTCACACCGCCCAATGCCACAGGATGAGGAATTGGCAGAAGATGAATTAAAATCTTGGTCTGCGTTACTCTTGCACCAATGTTCCTCTACATCACATCCCCATATTCTGAAAGGTAGTTAGTGGAAGACTTTTCTTTCTTTCTTTTTTTAAATTTATTTAATTAATCTCTGCACCCAAGAAGCGGCTTGAGGTTACCACCCCAAGATGAAGAGCCACACGTTCCTCCAACTTAGCCAACCAGGTGCCCTGAAGACTTTTCAGTTTTATGTGTCTTTTCAACCTAACAGTGTCTGCATACAAAATATATTCTCAAGGCATCTGGATATGTCCTTTAAAGAAAAGGAGTGACAAACTATATACCTCCCCAAGGAAGTCACCTTCGTAATGACTTCCTATTGTTGGTTTGATTTTGGCAGAACATAGTTGGGCTTTTCAGTGTTCAGATACACTGCAAGTGCATTTGGCAATTGAAAAGAGGTCAAATACACTTTCACAGTCATAGTTTAACTTGTGTTAGAGTCCATGGTTCAATATTAACATAACTGACTAACTGAAACCGGTAATAAGCTTAATACCTAACTACCAGTGAGCCAAAACCAGATTATCCTCTTCACTAAGCTCTGCATGTTTTAAAACCCACTGGTGATGACTGTGGAAAAAAATAAAATAAAATATGTGAACCATCATTGCGCCCTTGGAGAAAAAAACAAACAACAAAAACTCAACTTCTTTCTTCTAGAAGGCCTTCTAGATCTGAGCCCAAAGGATATGCTATACGCCATCCATACATGGCAAATTTGTATCCCAAGTTCTGTCTTAAAGTAAGCAGGAGAACAATACACATCAATTCTTCAGAATAAAGAGGCAATAACAACATCAGGAGATGGCAAAATCTTATCTGCTGGCTGTGTGAAGCAGTTAGGGATAAGATGCCAGGCACAGGAATCCGTGGCAACAGACAATAGTCTCCTTGCTCTAGTTTCATTACTCAAAAAAAAAAAAAAGGAGTTTTTACCAGAAAGTTTCCTATGAAACAGAACTTCCAATTAATTAGTATCTGCAGAGTGCTTTATCTTTCAAAGGTCTTTATTAATTAGGAACTATTAATCCCTTTAAATAAAGACTCCTTTGTCTTCCTAAGCAAACGGGTTCCAAGAATTAACAGGCTGAAGGAGGCCCCAAACCCAGAGCAAACCCCATTCTGTGACCACATTTCTGCAGGCCCATATTATTCAACAGTGGTTCATTTTCCTTTAGCAGATGTCCTTAGATGTTTCCTGAAGGGGTTTCGAGCCTCAGGGAAGCTACTGATTAACGGGCATTTAATCTCACGTAATTAATAGAACACAAAGTATCTAAATGGTCTCTGTGTTCTTACACATTTCACAGGGCAAGCATTTAGCCTTATTCTCATGCACCTTTTCCTATTTTCTGTTATTCCTCCAAAAAATCTCCATCAAATGCCTGGATTAGAGTATTTAGTTCACAGGTATCCATTGGAATTCATGAGGCTTCATAAACTATCCTCATATCAAGAGGGGGGGGAACTAGTTTAAATGTTCAAAAAACCAGTTTAAATGTTCCTTCTTAACTGTCCTCCAACAAAGCTATGAAGGACACAGACTAGAAACCAAAACCATCTCCAGTCAGCATAATGAGTCCTTGGGTGTTTTTGTTTTTGTTTTTTTACAGGAAGGTACAAAACAGAATTTAGTATTGCTCGTATAAAGTTGAATTTGCCATTTAGGCAGCTCCCAACAAATAAAAATAAGTTCTCTCTTTCACTCTCGTGACTGTACCTGGAAAAAAAGAACACTAATCTCTGACATGCAGCAAATAGTTACATTAATTTTTTTTTCTTTTCCATTTTGCAGGAGTAAAAATAATGTGTTGGGTGGGGCGAGGAATGACAAAAATCCATTTTGGCTGGGTCTTTGGGTCCTATTCTGCTTGCTGCACCTCTTTGGTGCTCTATTGGCCTGCATAACCCCAGAGGACAGAGATGATAAAGGAAGACCAGGAGTGAAATCCAGTCTCCACGACATTCCTCGATATCCAGAAGGCAGGAAAGTGTTAGTGCTGGGAGTCATTTTCCTCCAGTATCTCAGAACAGCAATTCTCATTGATAAGTGCCCATAAACAGATATCAGGAGATAATGCTTTCAAGGGAATGAAAGATTAGACCTGCATGTTGGATCTAGCCCAAGCTCGAATGTTCATAAAAGCAGGCAGGGATCAGAGAGTTCATTAAAATGAGAAACAAAGTCCTGAAAGCAAAAGTCTCTTCAATAACATAACACTTAATTTAAGTCAGGAGTGATTGATTTGGGTTTTGCACAATGATGAGGCTCGTGAATATATCTATCAGAAATTTGAATGTATTCACTTTGTGACTTGGAGCGAGCAAACGTTTTTAAGATCAGATCAAAAGAACAAAAGGATCAATTATATGAAAAAGAGAGGACTTGTGAATGGTTTCCGGGAAAACAGTTTGTTAACAGATGACAAGGAAATGACAAAATTACTGCACTCAGTTTTGTTGGAAAGAATAGAATGGATATTGTTACAAGGGAATGGGAGAACAAGATAGCAGAGACATGAATAAGAAAACAAAAAACTGCTCTTTACTCCAGCAAGATTATATCCCTGTATATTGAAAGATTGGTTCATGTTATAACACAATCAACTTTTTTACCTTCTAATAATCACAGAAAATAGGAGACTAACCCAAAAATGGGGAAAGACAATGTCTAGATTATTTTTTTTAAGTGGTTTTAAGGAACTATACAAAAGTAGTTTTGATGTTGATCTACCATAAATTTCTGGACTTGATTTTTTAAAAAAGATTTATTTATTTAAGAGAAAGAGGGAGCACGAGTGGATGAAGGGGCAAGGGGAGAGAGAGAAGCTCAAGCGGACTCCGTGCTGAGCATGCGGCCTGATAAAAAGCTCAATCTCAGAACCCTGAGATCATGACCTGAGTCAAAACCAGGAGTCGAAGGCTTAATGGACTGAGCCCTCCAGGGGCCCCAGACTTGATTATTTTAAAAGCTGATGTGTCGGCTACTATAGCTTTACTAACCAATACTCATACAGTCTGATTGCAACATGGAGGTGTTGGCACGCCCAAATCAGCGTAGTAAGGGAAGGAAAGTTTTCCTGGAGAGGGCAGTGCCTGAGCGGAGCTGGAGGACGCTGTAGACAGGCCTTCAGACAGAGTAAGTGGGAAGCGGAGATAGGAGCTGCAGGGTGATTGTGGTGAGGGGCCTCACAGTGAATTGGGGAAAGGCAGTGAGAGTTAACTCCGTGGGGAAAACCTCAATTTAGCCTCCCATCTTGTTATGGTTAACATTTTCCATAGCACATGACATCCGTACTCAGGCTATCAGCTCACTTCTCTCATGCGCGGGTGGAGTGTGGGCTCGCCGCTACAGTGGGGCAGCGGTCTCCTGTGGGAGGCTCTTCAGCAGCGGCCCCTTCAGCGCTCTGACTCTCTCTAACGCTTACGCCTCATGCTGTCCCTCCTCTCTACCGAAGCCACTGGGCCCTTCTTCCAGTCCCTGAGGGGTGCCAGAGAAAGACTTTCTTCATGGGGTAAGAGTACGCACACGCTTTTCTTCAACTAAATAAATAGCCTCACGTCATTAAATAAGAGCCATCTATTTCTCCGGGGAGTACCTATTGCTGGTAATACTGATAACTAATCATGGACGTTCCTAACCA